>JASDQU010100702.1:173665-198744 GCA_032191745.1 Picea mariana | reverse complement strand
TTCAAGGTGAAATCTCCAACCCTCCAAAGGGGAATGGAGACAGTGGTGATAAAACTACAAAGGGAAATGGAGGGAGTGGTGATTCTCCACCTCCTTCACCTCCATATTCCACCTCTTCCACCATTTCACAACCACCTTCAAATTCTCCAAAAGATAATGGTAAAACTCCTTTACAGACTCCTTTGCTTAAGCTTGATATTAAGTTTGAATTTCCAATGTACAATGGAGAGGTAAATGATGAGAAATTGGATAAATGGATTCATCAGATGTAAGTATATTGTAGGATACAAGTAATCACATATGATGAAACTAAGATTCATCTTTATTATTTAAGATTGGGCAGTGCAACACTCATTTGGTGGGAAGCCAAAACTCAAGAGGACATGAAGAAACATGGTAAAGTTTTATCCTCTTGGAATGATTTTATTGTTGAAATTAAAAGGAAATTATATCCATTAGCATGCAAGTAGAAATATATTATGGATTGGCAAAACTTTAGGCAAGCTAAAGGACAATATGTGCAAAGTTTCACTCAAGAATTTAGGAGAAGAGCTTTGGATTTGGGTATATATTTGTCTTCTGAAGAAAATTTACTCAAATAAATTGGAGGTTTGCATAACTACTTGAGGCATACAATACTTATATTTAACCCTTCAAATATAGATGAAGTTTGTGTACATGCAACTCGTTTAGAGACAAGAGGAAGGAATGAACCTCAAGAGAGCAGCAAGAAGTCTTTTCATAATGGAGACAAGGGAAAGAGGAATTTTGAAGGAAATGGGAAGAAAAATGCTTCAGTCAAGAAAGAAAGAGAGAAACTCTCATGTAAACATTGTTCAAAGGATGGCCATGATGAAGACCATTGTTGGAAACGTTATCCTTAAAAGAGACCCAAAAAGTTCAACAACAAAGAGAAACCAAACATTGTTGCAACTGTAAAACAAGATTTAGGATATGATTCGGAAGATGAAACAAAAATCACAACCATGGGTTTTCATGGTAAGAATTATATTGTTGGCACTAGTTCTTCAAATTTTTCCATCAATGAAAACATGAAAAATAAAGCATAGAGATTTTCCACAAAAGGGTAATTTCAAAACATACCAAGATAGATACTCTCTTTGATACGAGATAACAAAAAAACCTTATTTCTGAATACATTGTCAAGAAACTAGATTTGGAAACTACTCCTCATCCTAAACCATACCCTTTAGGTTGGATATGTGACAATGCCAAATTGCATGTGACAAGAAGGTGTAAACTTACATTTTCCATCACTGCAAACTATATAGATGAGGTAGAGATTTCCATTTGATATTTTTGGTATTGTGTTGGGAAGACCATAATTATATGATAGGAGAGTCATCTTTCATCGTCGTGAGAACAAGTATCATTTGTTTAAAAATGGAGTTGAGTACATTGTTAGAGCACATAAAAAGAAGATGAATTTGTCACTTACAAATGCTAGATAAATGAAGAGACTAGTCAATGCTAGTAAGAACCTTGTACTTTTGATGATTAAACCCAAAGACAATGATGAAGAAGAAGTTTTCAAAGGATTTGATGCAAAGTTACAATCTGATTTGTATGAAGTTGTTCATGAAAATGTTGAGATGTTTCATGAACCAAGGGGATTGCCTCCTAAAATGGGTATCCAACATGAGATTCTATTGCAGCAAGGAGATCCTCTTCCAAACATTGACATGTGTAGGATGTTAGTCATGGAGAATGTTGAAATCATAAAACATTCCCAAGAGTTGCTTGAAAAAGGTGTCATAAAACCAAGCACTTTTCCATCCAGGTCACTAATTGGTTTGGTACCAGAGAAATATTGTATATGGTGTATGTGGGTAGATTTCATAGCCTTGAACAAGACTACAGATATGATATTTGAAGGAGACAAATGGAAGAAAGATTTGAAATCAAAGCAAGCTCCATTTCATTCCTTGACAAGCTATGTTTTCCACTTGGTGATAAGGTATAAGAAAGACATTTATGACAAAGTTGTCGATATGCTTACTAGGCCTATTGTTAGTGCTTTGGTATTTTTTAAGCATAATTTTATCATGCATGAGATTTATTTGGAACAATATGATTTAGATGTTGATTTCAAAAATGTTTATGCAACTTTGTGTCATACTAACCAAGTTGAGGAATTGGATTCCTATGTGCATGGTAAAATTTTTAATCTTGGCAAGTTATGTTTTTCACAGGGTGGAAGAGTCAACATGATAAGGGAAGCACATTCTTCTCTTATTGTTGGCCATTTTGGTGTAGGCAAGACGGTGGCTAGCTTGAAAAGAAAGCATCTTAATTTTTGGGATGAGCTTCTACACTACTTTAAGCATGCTTATAACCAGGCCAAGAAGTTCATTGAACAAGATCAGTTTATGCATCAAACCATTCAAGAACAGTTGAAAAAGAGCCAAGCCAAGTACAGGACAAGACATGACAAGTTTTTTGTTGGTCTAAAAGGCACAAAACCAAGAAAGGACAAGTGGATTGAGGTTGGAAGGGTGAGGGGACTGTACCCTCATATTCATATTGACTAAAAGTAGTCTTTTGGAGGTCCAAAATATTCCCAATGGGGAGGTGTGATCCAGGGGATCAAATTTTGCTCAAAAATCAGCGTGCCTGGAATTTCTTCAAAATGGACATGTGCGTAGGCCTCGTCCTCATGAACCCAACACAACATGAATGGGTGAAAACAAACGTCATATGAGAGAGATATCGTTTTCTATTCATTTTGCGAAACATGTAAAATTTTGTTGACTGTACAATTTGTACAGTGTTGACATGGCAGGGTACGGACTCACACGTGGAAGATGACATGGAAAAGTCATACAAGCTCAGTGGCAGACAAATGGATGAATCCAGTTGTGACAAGTATCATGTTATGGGAAAGTGTTATGGTGCCACATGGCCTAGTCGTGGATTTCCACATGGAACCCCTCCAGTTTGGATGACATGTGGTAAAAATTTTGGGACTTCATAGGATTCGAGCCTACGAATTATGGGTGGGGGTAATGACTTGGTAGGGCCAGGCTACCATCCCACCCACATTGTATTGCTTACCCATATATGTTTTTATAATTATTTAAATTGGATTTATTGTTGAGTCGGTGAGAATAGGGTCAGGGCTTAGCCCCAGCCCTCGATCCATCACACCACTCCATAATACCACCAATGCGGGAAATCTCCATTGTATTTAGCCCTCGATGCATACAACCGTACCATAAAACTTGGCATGTGCAGACCATTGCAATGTTATCCCCCGGTTTAATTTATACCATACGACCATATATACATAACCGTTCGTGCAACTGTTAGCACTTAATCCCCAATCACTAAATGGTTTCCATACGACTCTGACCAAATGCTCAGGGTTTGAACAACTAATCCATGAAGGTTGGTTTAAGAACTAGGACATGGTCACATGCACCCATGCGACCTTAACCCTTGCCGGGAAAAGGGGCCAGTGCACAAACGGTCCTACATTTTCACTTGATTTGCAGGATCATGGCGTGTGCTAGGTTTTGATGCAGAAAACACATAGACGTGGAGTAAGTATGTCAGTGGGTGGAATTTGGAGAGCAGGTACAACAAACTTGAAGGGGAAAACTTCCAAGAGGTGTAACTTATTCATTTTTTGGCTAAACCAAGTGCCCAAAAATCCTAGCTAGGGGTTTTTGGATGTTCTGAAGCTATTGGAGCCATCTATTTTGTATTATGAGCAAACTAAGATAATTTTTTAAGCATAATTAAAATGGTCCAAGGGAAGCTGGACCAGGAGATGTAGCCCAAGAGAGGGGTGAGCTCCTTTATCATTTGTTGTGTTATGTGTTCATTATTGATGGTTTTTATATGTCTAATATGATGCTCATGATTAAGTAAAAACTCATTAAATTTATGTGTTAGTAACTTGATCGAATTACCCGAACACATACCATTTTTACACTTGCAATTTAAAAGAGACAAGTATTCTTCATTTTAAAGTTCTATTGGAAACAAATCCATTCCATTTACAGATCAACAATAGGAGTGAGGTCTACGTCAATGATTTGTCTTTTTTCATTATTTTCTGGATCAAATTTTGAATCAGGATTCGAATCCTTATCTTTGATCTCAACCATCAATGATTGTTTTGAGCGACATTCATCGTTGTTGTGCCAGGGGATTTTGTGGAAGTTGCACCATTTCCCAATGTCATTCTTCTCCTTTACCTTACCCTTGTTTTCATGTGTCTTGGACTGATTGTTGGGAGGTTTTTGGTTAAGGCCGTCTTTATCATCCTTTGGTTGTTGCGGATTTGCAGACACAAACTCCCATTTGTTCTAGTGCCCAAATTTCTGCTCAATTTTGATATCATATCTATAGGGAACTCCCGGTGATGAGATGTTTAGGAAATCCATTTCGGTTTGGATGTACCTATGCAGAGCCCCATGGTAATTTAGAACCATATGCCACTCAGAGTCTTTGATACCCAAGTTGGTATGCAAGGTATGGAAAGTATTTTTGAACTCGACATTGTTTGGCCCTTCTCTTGCTGCAATGTGGTCCATCTCATGTACTAGTCTTCATAGTTATCAACAGGGCAATATTGTTCCTTGAATGCATCTAAAAAAATCCCATGTGGGCTCTACCCCATATATTCCAGATTCCTCTGTGGAAATTTTCTCCCGGTAAGTTTTCCACCAATGTTTGACATGGGGGAGAGCCTTAAGGAGTGACAAGGTGATATTTTCCCTGTCGAAAAAGTGTGAACAGAGAAATAAACTTCTAGTATATTTAACCATTTTTCTAGGGCATCTACATCTATCTAACCTTCAAATACAAGAATATCAAAGTTAACTTGTACATTTAAGGGAGAAGTTCCTCCAAAGTGGTCGCTTGATGAAGATGCACATGTTTCTATTGGAAGGCATTGAACGATGTGGGAAAAATTCTCCATCATTTATTCCCTCTGTCACGTGAGACCTTGCTCAAGAAAAAGGTTAATAGAATCTTTTGCTCCTCCATTTTTATTTTCTTCCTCCATGGAGGGTTTCTTGGGCATGCAAGAGTGATTTTCCTCAAGAGAGACAAGCTCTAGACCCAACTTGTTATACTCGTACCTCGTCGAGAACATGCACTAAAAAATGATCAAGAGAAGAATTATTTGATACCACTGATCCAGATTATTTTTGGAATGAAATGAAAGCATAGATATTACAATGAATAAAACATAAATATTGTCAGAAATAGAGAAATACAACAATACATGATTTCTATTAATGAAAGAAATGTACAAAGACTGTAAAAATACAGAGTGTAAGACTCGCTAGAATGGTGGCATATTTATCTCTGAGAAGAGATGTGATGGTTACGCTCATTCACAAGAAGATGAGTACAATGAGGCTTTGAAGGATTTTTTACAATAAATATTAATTCCAAAAACCTAGAAATCCAAAAACCTAACCCTATGAGAAGAAGTGCCAAAAGTCATGTGGGCCCCATTGGGGTAAGTTAGTACATCAACTTCTTGGAGTCATAAATTTTGCATACGATCTTCATTTTAGGTATGTGATAGCCCATTGGAAAGGTACTTTCGATAAATATATATTGTTTCATCAAAATTTGACTTAGTCATTAGTGACTGTGGAAGGCCAAAAAATGTGGTTTAGGGCCTCAAAACGGCCCCGAAAGTATAGAAAGTGTATTGAGATGAGAACTACCATAATAGGTCAGTTGGACTAGATGGGTGGCCACCAATATCTACATGGATTTTGTGTAGGGCTTCAAGACAACCTCAGAAGTAAATAACCCATAATTACAAAGAAGTGTCCCTATTACAAAGAAACATGTTGAACTAAAAATTGTCAAGATGAACTAGTTGGAATTTGGAACAGGTGGGTGGCAACCAATATCCACCTGGATCATGCACCCTCCTATTGACTGTGTCATTTACTTTATAAAAAGGGGCATGTCTAAAATAACAATGAGAAATTTTTTTCCCATGGTAGACTTGTAAGGTAGAGAAATAGCCATGAAGATAAGTATTGAATTATGATTGCATATTTATTTTTAAATACATGCTTATATTGTGGAGTTGAGAACTTTTATTAATAAGATAACTGATACATGATAATAGCCGTAACATGTATTTTGTCCTGATGGTTTTTATAGGAATAATTGAAAAATGAATACATAAATTGAGTATTTGGAAAGAAGAGCACCATTGATGGTGTATGGAAAAAATGATGCAATACCACCTGCAACCAAAGAGTATATTGGTAAAAAGTAGGACACAATGCTTAGGAACAAATACATGGTACAAGTAAATGTCTAGTGGATCTGGAGGATGCAATGTGGAAGGAATACCCGCATTGGGTTTAAAACTTTGATGTAATAATTGTATATATGTGTACACCTATATGACAATGTGCACTGAGGACAGTGAAAAAATAATGGGGAGGGGAATGTAACACCCTAATTTTCATCCCCATATATGTAATGTAATGTAAATATGTGAATTAGGCCATGATCAGAATAGTATGGTTGAGGGCCAAGTAATGTAAATAATGTACATTAAATTTATTAATAAAAATACATCGATGGCTGTGAGACGAGAGGGACTAAAATGATGGGGGTATATGACTCCATGAAAGAGGAATGAGACAGGAATAAGGGGGGCGAGGGCTATTGGAAGTAACATATCTTATTGTAACCCCATATTGGTGTCCAAGTATATATACCCCCATATTTGTATATGAGTATATAATGCACTGAGGACAATGAAAAAATAAGGGAGAGGGGAATATAATGACCCCAATTTAACCCCAATTCTAAATGTATACGTAGATTTGTTTTTTATAGAATGGTGATCCAATATGTGTTTTTGGGTTGGAGTGCATGTTTATGTATGTTTTGGGCTAGAGTGCATGTGTGATATTAGGTTGGAGAGCTTGTATGCTAAAAGGTGAGTGAGCCTAGCATTGTGCATTGTAATAACACTCATATATATCAACAAAATGCATCATAGTTTCATACCAAGTCAGATAAAAGAGTGTGGGGGGGCTAGTATTCCACGAGAGAGGAAGGGGACTAAGGGATTAAGGAAAGGGGATAAACCAAATATATTAAATTAATCCTAAATATTCTGTCATAATTTTATCCTAAGTTTCTAAGTGATGGGATGAGTTCGCAAGTGGTGGGAGAATGGTTCTTTGACTACCACTTGTAGAAAAGGAAGCATGCATGTACAAAGTTTTGGATTAGTGAGAAATATATTCATTCCAATCATTCTAATCATTGTTCTTTGCTATTTTGGTTTGGGTATGTTGGGTGTGAGCTTAGGGAAGCCATTGTAACCAAGTTTCTTATGAACCTTGTGAATCCTATGTGGTATTATGCTTCCAATTCTCCTTGGGTTTCCTTGGGGAAGGCTAGAGCCTTGGAGGGGGAATTGGGTGGGTATGATTTCCCAATGTGTGAGGCTTGCAGGGTGCCTAGAGAATCCATTATTACAGTTGTATTTTCTGGATCCATAGCTCTAAGAATTCTTGGCCAACCTGTGCTTGAGCCCTGGAAGGGAAGTGGGACAACTTTAGGGATTGTGGTGCAAAGAAGGGGGTAAACTTGCTTGGGTTATGCAGGATGAGGAAAATGAGAGAATGTTGGTTGGAATTTTTTTATGAGTTTGATACCTTGTCTTTGATGCCATTTGTATTTTTTTGAGATGTAGTTGGCTTAGGTATCCTTTTCCCTGTTGAAAAAATTGTGAACATAGAAATAGCATTCTAGTAGATTTAACTACTTTTCTAGGGAATATGCATCTATCTAACCTTCAAGTACGGGAATATCAAAGTTAACTTGTACCTTGAAGGGATAATTTCCTCCAAAGTGGTCACTTGATGAATATGCGCCTGTTGCTATCGGAAGGCATTGAACGATGTGGGAAAAATTCTTCATCATTTCATCCCTCTGTCACGCGAGAGATTTCTTAAGAAAATGGTTAATAGAATCTTATGCTCTGTATTTTTTCTTTTCTTCTGCCATGAAGGATTTCTTGGGTGTACGAGAGTGATTTTCCTCAAGAGAGACAATCTTTAGACCCAACTTGCTATACTCGGACCTCGTCGGGGACTGTAAATTTTAACCTTGTACAATATTTACTACAAATAGATTTTCAGTAAAAGAACATAAAAGATACAATGAAAAATACAAACATTACACAAAGATTTTTCCTCTGGAAACCCAAATCGAGAAAACCAACATATTTTATATTCATTCATAGTGTTACATTGTTTATAATACAATATGCATATAGGAGTCAGCGACATCCAAAACCCTAACCCAAAGAACTAGATTAGTCAACAACCCTAATTCCTTAACCTGAAATAGAAAACCATCGACAAAGAAACCATGTGCCAAAAAACCACCTAAATATGTGACGTGTTTCCCAAGGAAGAAATTTTTTTCTTGGGGGTGTTGCCCTCGAACCCCCGCATAGGGGGCTTTCTCCCCCCTGCACCCCCCTGTGTGCCCAGCATAATGAAAACACTACTACTCGTGCAAATAATATAACACATACCCAACATTCTCCCACTTGTTGTTTTCTTTGCATACATGGGGTTACAAGGTTACATAGTCAACAATCCAAGGAAACAAAGCCCATGGATCCTCTACACCAAGAGAACTTCTCAATGCTCACAAATTTTGTTAATGAATCTACAAAATTCTTCAAAGTGTCCACCTTCATCAACAATACTTTCTTTTCTTCAATCATGTCTCTCACAAAGTGATATTGAATATCAATATGCTTTGTCTTTGAATGATAATTTGGGTTCTTCGCCAGAAAAATTGCACTCTCACTATCACAATCTATCCTTACAACTTGTTGTACCAACCCAATACCTGAACACAATCTTTGTAACCATAATGTTTTCTTACTTGCATGAGTGGTTGCCATGTATTCAACTTATGTAGTTAAAAGTGCCTCTACATCCTGTCTTTTGCTCATCCAACTTATTTGTCCTCCAAACAGATTAAACACATACCAACTTGTTGATCTCCTATGATCCAGATCTCCAGTCCATTCTTCATCCACAAACACATGTATATCCACCACTATGTCCAATCGCGGTCTTCCTTTGTAGCATAATCCATGGCTATCAGTGCCACACAAATACCTGAAAACCCTTTTTTATTGTTGTGGAATGCTCCTTCCCTAGTTTTGGCATATACCTACTCAAAACTCTCATTGCATGTGCAATTTCCAGTCTAGTATAGACCATTACATACATCAAACTACAAACTGCACTTGCATATGAAACATGAGACATGTCCTCCTCCTCTTCCTGTGTCTTGGGACACTGATCCATAGATAACTTTACCCCAACAAGAATAGGAACCTTGACCAATTTACATTCCTACATATTAAACCTCTGCAATATTGTCTCGACATATTTTCTTTGATTTAACCAGATTTTCCTCTTTTTCCGATCTCTTTTAATTTCCATGCCCAAAATGAAATTTTAATCACTGAGATCCTTCATGTCAAATTTAGTGGACAACTGAGTTTTCACATCCTAGATAATCTCCTTGTTGTTTCCTATCAGCAACATGTCATCCACATACAAGACCAAATAAATCAAATGATCACCAATTAATTTAACATAAACACAATGATCCTCTTTTCTTCTTGTGAAGCCAAGGCCCAGCATATAAGTATCAAATTTTTTATACCACATCATTGGTTATTGTTTTAAACCATACAAAGACTTTTTCATCTTGCATACCAACTCCTTCTTTCCCTTCACGACCTAACCTTCTGGTTGCTTCATATAGATTTCTTCTTCCGGATCCCCATGTAGGAATGCCATATTCAAATCCATATGTTCTACTTAAAAATCAAATGCAGCAACAACAGATAACATAAATATTATAGATGTTAACTTGGTAACATGAGAAAAAATCTCACCAAAATCAATTCCCTCAACCTGGGAATAACCCTTTGCTACTAACCAAGCATTGTATTTCTCCACTTTTCCTTCTGCATTAAGCTTCTTTTTAAATACCCATTTGTTTGCAATAGGATTTCTTCCAGTCAAAAACTCCACTAGATCCCAAGACTCATTCTTATCCAAAGATGCCATTTCTTTATCCATGACCCTTTTCCAGAGATTTCCATCCTCTGAATCCACTGCCTCCCTGACAGTTCTAGGATCATCATCAGTGATAGTAAAAGAAAAATTCGAATGGAAATCAGATGGAGTATACCTTTCTAGTATCCTTCTTTATCGAACCGATCTCCTCAATACTGGAGTATGAGGATCTTCATCTTCTGATTCTTGTTCTTCTATAGAGTCTGACTCATCATCCTTTAAATCAAACTCTATTTTCTCTAGTTCTTCCTTACTTGGTAGGACTACCTGTTTAACAACATCCTTCATTTCTCTAAATACCACATATCCGTTATACAATACCTTCTTAGTTTCTAGGTTCCAAAGCTTATAACCTTTTAGACCATCTTTATATCCAATAAAGATACACTTTCCAGCCTTCTTATCTAGCTTACTCTTGTTTTCCCTTGGAACATGAACATATGCATCACAGCCAAATACCTTGAGATGTGTGAGAGAAGGTTTCTTACCAATCCATACCTTTTGTAGAGTCTTTTCATCCAACGCTGATGAGGGTGATATGTTAACCAGGTAACATGCAATACCCATTGCCTCTACCCATAATTCTTGTCCTAACCCGACACCACTAAGCATGCACCTTGATTTTTCCATCAACGTCCTATTCATCCTTTCTGCAAATCCATTTTTCTAAGGTGTATATGGAGTATTCTTCTACCTTTCTATACCTCACTTCTTACAGAATTATTCAAATTCATTCCCATAGAACTATTCGCCATTATCTGTCCTTGACACCTTGATTCTTTTCTCTGTTTGATTCTCAAGAATAGCCTTAAAATCTTTAAACCTGTCAAAGACTTCATATTTTTTCCTAAGGAAATCTATCCAAGTATTCCTTGAGGAGTCATCTATAAATGAGACATAGTACATAGATTTTCCCAATGATGGGACCGATACAGGTCCAAAAACATCATCGTGAACTAGCTATAAAATTCCTTCTGCCCTTGTTTCACCAGAAGGGAATCTTACCCGATTATGCTTCCCATATATACAATGTTCATAGAAATCAAAATCCAGAGAGTAGTTAGACATACCTTCAACCATACCTTTACCATGTAGTAGTCGAAGACCCTTCTCTTTGATATGCCCCAGTCTTTGATGCCACAACATAACCTTTTCTCCAATGACTATAGGAATTCTTTCTTCTTCAACTCCAATATCAGGAACAATGGAACTATTACACCTATAATTAATAGTTCTTCCTTGTAGCTTATACAGAATTCCAAACTGAACTCCCTTCAACAACACTATTGCTCCTCAAACCATCCTGCAGGTTTCCTTTTCAAACATTGTTTTTACCCCTACATCATCCATTTTTCTTACAAAAATCAAATTTCTCGCCAAACCTGGGATGTGCAGAAAACCAAGCAGTGTTCTAATCTTTCTATCTATAATCCTCAACTTGAATTTTCCTCAACCTATGATTTTGGTTGTTGAGTCATCGCCTAGGAAAACATTACCTCCATCATACCTTTCATGTTCACAGAACCACTTCCTGTGGGGATTCATATGAAATGATGCACCTGATTCAACCAACCATTCCTCATGATCTGCATGTGTTCTTGAAGAATCCAAGTACACATCCCCTCCTTCTTCCTTGGAGGTCTTTTCTTCTGTAGAAGGAGATTCTTCAGATACCTTCTTTTTCTCAACTTTGGATCTACACTGCTTCTTGTAGTGCCCTTCTTTTCCACATCTCCAACATACCTTTACAAAATTTCTGGGAGATTTAGATCTACCCTTAGACTTAGATCTCCCACTTGAGAACTTAGATCTATTTCTTTCCTGGGAACGTCCTCTTGCAAATAATGCGTCTATGCTCTGTCCTCCCATATTCTTATGTATCATCTCCTCTGAAAACAAGGATGAGACCACTTCTTCAAAATTCAAGGCAATTGTATTACTACCTATGGGCACAACCAGAATATCCCATGATTTTGGTAAATAACACAGTAAATTGATACATTTATCTTCATCTGAATTTTTAATCTCAATAGATACAAACTGACTTACCACAGTATTGAAGGCGTTCAAATACTCTGCCACCAAGTCTCCATCTCTCATCCTCAGGTTATACAACTTCTTTCTTAGGAATATTTTATTCACTAGGGACTTAGACTGATACAACTTCCCCAACTTATCCCATAAATCCTTGGCTATAGCTTCCTCTAACACATTCAGTAATATTGAATCTGAGAGACACAGTCAGATTGTGCTCTTTGCCTTCCAATACAACTTTTTCCAGTCATATGATGAAGTTCCTATAGGTGCAATACCTTGATATAATGTGATCCACTGATCTCTGTCCACCAACATATCTTCCATCTTAAGCTACCACAGCTCAAAACGTTTTCCATTAAACTTCTCGATCTCCATTTTCGAATTGCTTGCCATTTATTTTCACCTGAAAAATCAATACCACATATCTCCCACTATAACAAGGCTTATCATAGTCTCGAGCCAAACCCTTGACCACAAAGGCATCCCCTGAAGACAACAATATTTGATACCAAATGTAAATTTTAACCTTGTACAATATTTACTGCAAACAAATTTTCAGTAAAAGAACATAAAAGATACAATGGAAAATAAAAACATTACACAGAGATTTTTCCCCTGGAAATCCAAACCAGGAAAACCAACATATTCTATATTCATTCATAGTGTTACATTGTTTACAATAAAATATACATATAGGAGCCAGCGACATCCAAACCCTAACCCAATGACCTGGATTAGTCAACAACCCTAATTCCTTAACCGAAAATAGAAAACCATCGACAAAGAAACCATGTGCTGAAAAACCAACTAAATATGTGACACGTTTATCAGGGAAGAAATTTTTTTATCGGGAGAACTACCCTTGCACCCCCCGTCAAACCCCCCTACGTGCCCGATGCAACGTAGACACTACTACTCATGCAAAGAATATAACGCATACAAAATAGGGACATGCACTGAAAAACGATCAAGAAAAGCCTGCTCTGATACCACTGACCCATATTATTTTTGGAATGAAATGAAAGCAGAGATATTACAATGAAATACACATAAATATTTCCAGAAACAAAGAAATACAACAATGCATGATTTCTGTTAATGAAAGAAATGTACAGAGACTGTAAAATTAAGAGTGCAAGAATCACTAGAATGGTGGCATATTTATCTCTGAGGACAGTGAAAAAATAATGGGGAGGGGATGTAACACATTGATTTTGATCCTCATATATGTAATGTAATGTAAATATGTGAATTAGGCCATGAGCTTAATAGTATGGTTGAGGGAAAAGTAATGTAAATAATGTACATTTAATTTATTAATAAAAATGAATCGATGGTCGTGAGACAAGAGGGACTAAAAGTATGGGGGCATATGACTCCATGAGAGAGGAATGAGAGGGGAATAAGGTGGGCGAATCTTGGAAATAACATAAGGGAGAGGGGAATGTAATACCGCCAATTTGACCCCAGTTGTAAATATGTATATGTACATTTATTTTATATACAATGGTGAGCCAGTATGTTTTTTTGTGTTTAGTGCATGTTTATGTATGTTTTGGGCTAGCGTGCATGTGTGATATTAGGTTGGAGATATTTTATGCTAAAAGGTTAGTGAGCCTAGAATTGTGCATTGTAATAACACTCATATATATCAATAAAATGCATCACAGTTTCATACCAAGTCAGATAAAAGAGTTTGGGGGGATAGGATTCCATGAGAGGGGAAGGGGGATAAGGGATTAAGGAAAGGGGATAAGCCAAATATATTAAATTAATCCTAAATCTTATGTCATTATTTTATCCTAAGTTCCTAAGTGATGGGATGAGTTCCTGAGTGGTGGGAGAGTGGTTCTTTGACTGCCACTTGTAAAAATGGAAGCATGCATATATTAAAGTTTGGGATTAGTGAGAAATCTATTCACTCCAATCATTCTAATCATTTTTATTTGCTATTTTGGTTTGGGTATGTTGGGTGTGACCTTAGGGAAACCATTGTAACCATGTTTCTTGAGAACCTTGTGAATCCTACATGGGATTATGTTGCCAATTATCCTTGGGTTTCCTTGGGGAAGGAAAGAGACCTAGAGGGGGAATTGGGTGGGTATGATTTCCCAATGTGTGAGGCTTGCAGGGTGCCTGGAGAATCCATTATTATAGTTGGAGTTCCTGGATCCATAGCTCTGATACTTCATGGCCAACCTGTGGTT
Organism: Picea mariana; assembly: GCA_032191745.1. NCBI lineage: Eukaryota > Viridiplantae > Streptophyta > Pinopsida > Pinales > Pinaceae > Picea > Picea mariana. The sequence continues at coordinate 184,355 of JASDQU010100702.1, read as the reverse complement.
CAACCCTGGAAGGGAAGTGACACAACTTGAGGGATTGTGGTGCAGAGAAGGGGGTACACTTCCTTGGGTTATGTAGGATGAGGAAAATGAGAGAATGTTAGTTGGAATTGTTGTATGATTTTGATACCTTGTATTAGATTCCATTTGCATTTTTTTGAGACATAGTTGGCTTAGGTATCCTTTGCCTTGTCGAAAAAATTGTGAACAGTGAAATAACCTTCTAGTAGATTTAACAATTTTTCTAGGGCATCTGCATCTATATAACCTTCAAATATGGGAACATAAAATTTAACTTGTACCTGGAAGGGAGAAGTTCCTCCAAAGTGCTCACTTGATGAAGATGCACATGTTGCTATCGGAAGGCATTGAACGATGTGGAAAAAATTCTCCATCATTTCATCCCTCAGTCACATGAGAGATTGCTCAAGAAAAATGTTAATAGAATATTCTACTCTGTCGTTTTTCTTTTCTTCTACCATGGAGGTTTTCTTGGGTGTGAAAGATCAATTTTCCTCAAGAGAGACAAGCTCTAGACCCAACTTTCTATACTCGAACCTCATTGGGGACATGCACTGAAAAATGATCAAGAGAAACTTGCTCTGATACCACTGATCCAGATTGTTTTTGGAACGAAATAAAAGCAGAGATATTACAATGAAATATGCATAAATATTGCTAGAAATAGATAAATACAACAATACATTATTTCTATTAATGAAATAAATTTACAGAGACTGTAAATATACAGAGTGCAGGACTCGCTATAATGGTGGCATCTTTATCTTTGAGAAGAGATGTGACGATTACACTCATTCTCAAGAAGATGAGTACAATGAGGCTTTGAAGGAATTTTTACAATAAGAATGAATTCCAAAACCCTAGATATCCAAAAAGCTAACCCTAGGAGATGAAGTGCCAAAAGTTATGTGGGGCATGTTGGGGTAAGTTAGTACATCAACTTTTCAGGGTCGCAACTTTTGCATACGATATCTGTTTTAGTTGTGTGATAGCCCGTTGGAAGGTATTTTCGAGAACTATATATTATGTCATCAATATTTAAGCCAATCATGCATTTGACTGTGGCAAGCCAAAAAAATGTTGTTTAGGGCCTCAAAATGGCCCCAAAAGTACAGAAACATGTACTCATATGAAAACTACCAAAATAGGCCAATTGGACTAGATGGGCGACCACCAATATCCACCTAGATGTTGTGTAGGGATTCAAGACAACCTCGGAAGTGAATAACCCATAATTACAAAGAAGTATCCTCATTACAGAGAAATGTGTTGAACTGAAAAATGTCAAGATGAGCCAGTTTGAATTTGGAACAGGTGGGTGGCCACCAATATCCACCTGGATCATGCACCCTCTTGTTGAATACGTCATTTACTTTATAAAAAGGTGCATGTCGAAAATAAGAATGAGAAAATGTTTTCCCATGGTAGCCTTGTAAGGTAGAGAAATAGCCATGAAGATAAGTATTGAATTATGATTGCATGTTTATTTTTAAATACATTCTTATATTGCGGAGTTGAGAACTTTTGCTAATAAGATAATTGCTACATGATAATAGCCATAACATGTATTTTGTCTTGATGGTTTTTATAGGAATAGTTGAAAAATGAAGACATGAATTGAGTATTTGGAAAGAATAACACCAAGGATGATGTATTTCAAAGGAAAAAATGATGCAATACCACCTACAACCAAAAAGTATATTGGCAACAGGAAGGACACAATGATTAGGAACAAAGGCATGGTACAAATAAAGATCTAGTGGAGCTGGAGGATGCAATGTGGAAGGAATACCCACATTGGGTTTAAAACTTTGATGTAAGAATTGTATAGATGTGTACACCTATATGGCAATGTGCACTAAGGAAAGTGAAAAAATAATGGGAATGTAACACCCTGATTTTGATCCCCATATATGTAATGTAATGTAAATATGTGAATTAGGCCATGAGTTGAATAGTATGGTCGAGGGAAAAGTAATGTAAATAATGTACATTAAATCTATTAATAAAAATAGATCAATGGTTGTGAGACGAGAGGGACTAAGATTATGTGGGGATATGACTCCATGAGAGAGGAATGAGAGGGGCATAAGGGGAGGGGAAATATTGGAAATAACATATCTTATTGTAACCCCATATTGGTGTCCAATTATCTAGCCCCCCATATTTGTATCTAAGTATATAATGCACTAAGGACAATTAAAAAATAAGGGAGAGGGGAATGTGATACCCCTAGTTTGACCCCAGTTGTAAATTTATATGTACATTTGTTTTATATAGAATGGTGATCCAATATGTTTTTTGGGTTCGAGTGCATGTTTATGTATGTTTTCGGCTAGAGTGCATGTGCGATATTAGGTTGGAGAGCTTGTATGCTAAAATTTCACTGAGCCTAGCATCGTGCATTGTAATAACACTCATATATATCAATAAAATGCATCACAGTTTCATACCAAGTTAGATAAAAGAGTGTGGGGGGATAGGATTCCACAAGAAGGGAAGGAGGCTAAGAGATTAGGGAAAGGGGATAAGCCAAATATATTAAATTAATCCTAAATCTTATGTCATGATTTTATCCTAGGTTCCTAAGTGATGGGATCAGTTCCTAAGTGATGGGACTGCCACTTGTAAAAAAGGAAGCATGCATATATAAAGTTTGGTATTAGTGAGAAATCCATTCATTTCAATCATTCCGATCATTGTTATTTTCTATTTTGGTTTGGGTATGTTGGGTGTGATCTTATGGAAGCCATTGTAACCATGTTTCTTGTGAACCTTGTGAATCCTACATGGGATTATGTTGCCAATTCTCCTTGGGTTGCCTTGGCGAAGGATAAATCCCTAGAGGGGGAATTGGGTGGATAGGATTTCCCAATGTGTAAGGTTTGCAGGGTGACTGGATAATCCATTATTACAGTTGGAGTTCCTAGATCCATAGCTCTGAGACTTCCTGGCCAACCTGTGCTTGATCTCTGGAAGGGAAGTGGGACAACTTGAGGGATTGTGGTGCAGAGAAGGGGGTACACTTCCTTGGGTTATGTAGGATGAGGAAAATGAGAGAATGTTATTTAGAATTGTTGTATGAGTTTGATACATTGGCTTAGACACCATTTGTGTTTTTGTGAGACCTAGTTTGCCTATGTATCCTTTTCCCTAGTGGATTCATAGCCCCAACTCAGGGGTGACCTGTTATTGAGAAAGATAAAACATTAGTGTTTATGGGTGGGTGGAATTTTCGAGGCCTCCATTAAGTTGGTCATTTTATAAAAAGATAAGTGTTCTTATTATATGATTTTATGTTGTGTATAGTATGTTTTTTTATATGTTTAATTCTATTATTCTATGCATGTGTGTGTGTGTGTGTATTAAGCATAAGTTATGCATGAGACCTCATATTATTTTGACTACATAAGGTTATCATATGCATGGCATATAATTACAATTGGTATCAAAGCCATGTTGGGCATAATTGTTCATGGTATCAGAGTATTTATGAGAAAGGTTAAAGAATTTTAAAAATATAGTATATACAGATGTTGAATTGTAGTGACAGATGCCCATAAGTGAGTATGGGATGTGTGTGTGTGTGTGGTTTTAACTTTAAACTAAGACCATTGTTGTGTATTTATATTTACTTAATATTTTGTAATTTTTTTAAAGTGTCACATGTGATMTCCATCTTGAGAAYAGAAGGAATTATACATCTCCCTCACATTGGGATATGTGTAATATMTATATCATTTATGAAATAAATGAACCCAATTATTTTTAATATATCATTATTGAAATCAATGCAACTACTTGATAGCTCTTAGACATATTTCACACATAACATATATTGTATTGGTGTTAAGATCAATGGATTATATTGTCACTAAAATCAATGCATTGGAACATTTTTCTCTTTCTTTATAAAAAAATACATTCTTAAAACTTCGATGTTATTTGTTCATCTATGACTTCTTGCAAATAAAATTACAATTACCCAAAAAAACGATGGCTTCTCTATTTATTTTTTTATCTATTTCAATTATGTGACTTGTTCAACCAAAACAATATAAATATCATTGAATGTCCAATCATATGCCTAATCTCTATTTCCAATGGATTAATCATAATTACCAAAAGTGTCTATATTTCATAATTACAATTCCTCATGCAATTAAAAAAAAAAAATAGAATTCGCAATGCAAGGTTAAGTGGTTGGATTACAATTTTTTTTTATTTTAACTTAGCGAATTAATTTATACGAAGTAGGTTCCTTCTTTGGATTATGATTGATAAGATGTGGTTATGAGTGAATTCAAATATATTTAATGTAATGATGTAATTATTCACTTTTATAAAACTCACTCTCATGTTTTGTGAGTTTTTAATGATTTGTTGATTTATTGATTTTTACCATTAAGGGTGTCATAATTACAATTTATAATCGAGGAATCATGTTCTCTAAATATGTTTGTATTTCACAATTACAATTCCCAATGAAAAACAATTAAAGAATTGCAATTCACAATGCAACATTAAGTGACTATATTACAATTTTAATCATCTGAACTTAGCACACTAATTTATACCAAGTAGGTTTCTTCTTTGGATAATGATTGACAAGTTGTGGCTATGAGTGTGTTGTCTGCATGTTTATACATGTTGCAGGGGCATGGGTGAATTTCATATATAAGCTAAGGTAAAATACATATATCCACCTCGTAGCTTAGAGCATGGAATGTGACTATAGATAGTCTAGTTCATATTTGTCGATACCATGTGTTCTATATTGTTGAATTTTCCATTCATTAGGACCTAGATATAACATTTCCTAATGAGATTCAAATGCCAATCAAGACTGAATTGATAAACAAGAGTTTCATTTCTAATGAGATTCAAATTCCAATCAAGACTAAACTAAACAAAATAAAGTCACAAAAGTTTGTTGCTATTTGATACTTATATACTCTTTCTAAATAAAAGAAGAGAGATGAGGATGAATTAGTACTACATTTAATTTAAAATTATACCTCTTAAATACTTTCAAAGGTAAGTAACAATGTTATTTGTTGGTTCTATTAGCACTCTGTAAATCTGTTTGGCTAATAAACAGATGACACAAGTAACTGTTTCAACCAACTTTGAGGCCCGAAACTAGCCTTTCGGACCTGGAGAGGGCTCTCTCGGGAGACTCTGTCTCTGCATAGGATATGGCTTTAAAACTTTGGCTAGATTTAACACCTTGAAATAATGGGTTATGGCTATATTGGCGCAAGAAAGTAAGACTTTGGGCTATGGAGTCGATTTGAGGAAAGTGACGGAAACAAATGACTCGGTGAATGAACTTGAGAGGATAAGGCTAAGCGAGAAACAATCTTCAATGAAAAATCGTAATGTGTGGCAGGGAGAAAACATAGGAAGTAACTCAGAGCAACGCTGTGGGTGAATTCAGAGTTAACTTTTAGAAGAAAAACGTTTTGTCTAAATGGCATGAACAAGGGGCGTTGTGCAGTGAATCCACAAGTTCAAAAAAAAAAAATTAATTAGATAGAAAAAGATATGAATAAAGATAATAGGAAGAATGTACACAAATAAAGAGGCACAATACATCCAACTTCTACAATTGGAATCTTTTCATTGAAGCTATAGGACTTTTGCATTAAGTTTCGGTCGAACTCAAATTACATGCAATAGCCACTGTCTATACTAATTTTTCCAACCAACCCTGTTTACATGAAAATGATCCCCATATATAGAAAAATAATGTCACCCTTGGTTTCTAGGGTCGAACTACTCCCTCCTATAATCATGGATCCATTTTCTTTGAAAGAGAACAATAACTTCAATGGATTCACTAAAAATAGAAAACCCGACTTTGTCAAATCATAATCGTAACCGAAATATTCCTTACAATCATTCATCATGATCAAAATTTGACCATATGGTTGTGATGATCCATAATGTGCACTTCTGGACACTTTGTCACCCTTTCACAGCAAGTCTTCTATGCAACAATAACCTAGAGCAAAAACAATGCAGTGGATTGCACAACAAACCGACAAAATAGGCGTTAACGATGACATCATATCTCACTATAAAAAACTATTTTCCGAAACTGAGAGAGTTTTTTGTATTTAAGCTCATTATAAAGAAACAAATCTCTCAATTTCTTGAAATTCATCTCTAGCTGGCTAAAATACATGTCTCAAAAACATGTCTCAAACAGGAAATCATGAAAACTGAACAATAGGGCTCAAATATCCCTTTTAATATCCCAAAATATGAAACCTTTTTAAAATATGAGAGAGGTTTTTATTATTTTCTTTGTCCTCAACAAAAACCTCTTACGGGTTTCAAAATTTCTCTCCAGTTGGTCAGAAATTGATTTTGAGGTTGACCACTAAACCATTCATTTGTGCAGTGTGACCTGTAGCCTGTGCGTAGGAAAATTCACTGCGCAATGAAATAATTTGTACAAAAAAATGATAGGCATGACAGAATCCATTGTGTGACAACATCCTATGCATGAAAAAATCCACTACGGGACATCCTATGCGTGATGGAATCCACTACGCGACATCCTATGCGCGACATCATCCATTGCGCGACATAATCCATTGCATGACAACATCCTACGTGTGATGGCCCACTAGGGGACAAAATCCACTGCATGACAAAATCCTTTGCGTGGTGAAATTGAGTGCATGACAACATCCTATACGTGATAGCCCACTGCACGATGAAATCCACTACGCGACAGAATCCTTTGCGCAGTGAAATCCATTGCACGACAACATCTTATGCGTGGCATCCCACTATGCGACAGAATCCTTTATGTCATTAATTTCTTTGTGCAATGCGTAGAAAATTTTGCAACGCACAGTTGCAAATGGAAATGGAACAAATGAATGATAAGCTTCCTTTTGAAACTGACCCTTGGAGATGTTAGATGATGTCAATCATAAAACAAATATGGGTGATAACATGCAATACTTTGTAAAATGTTGACAAACCTATAAACTTAGCTATGAAAATCATGGTGCCAACAACTGGCTCCAATGGGGATTCTATCCTCCCTATGATGTCTCAAAGAACAGTAGACTAGGTGACTATCCATTGGGTTTCTCCCAAACTCAACTTTCCAACTGTAACTTGTAACCTGCATCCGCTGAAAACCCAAAATTGTATATGCTCCAAACTGAAATCTGAAACTAAGCTGGAAATGAAAACTGCAGATTGCTAAAAGAAATTCTCGTAGTACCGAGCATACTCGCACTCCTACCTACCCTAATTGTTGAAAAATATTTCAATCAAGTGAAATCAAAATTCCAATGCAACCATGAAAGCACTTTATCCACTTTTTTGTTTCTTTGCACATGCTTGCTCCAAATCCTGTTTACTAATAAGTCATTCAAAAGTTTATCTATAAATTCAAATCTCAAAAAACTAGAAAAAAATGGGATTGTTTGTTGCCTCCACCAAAACTGTAAATGGATTATCTAAAACATGCACAAAACAACAACCATGTTTCATCCCTTCCACTCCATTCTTGTTTTTATGTGATTTAACCTATTGATTGCTACCAAGAGGCTGATAAATATGTTGAGAGTGTCGGAAATAACAATCTTCTGAATCAAAAGACAGTGCTGGATGAAATGAAACCCTTGGTGGAAAGAAATCCATATCTAACATCGACGTTGATTGACCATCATATTTATCTCCAAGCTGGTAGTTGAGCACAAGCTGTAAATCTGAACTGAAATAACCTTCTATATAATCAGCAACACGATCATTAAATGCATGAGACATCAACCTAACAAGACAAATCCTGGGACATCAACCTTCTCTTCAATAAGATTATTTGCAAATTCATTTTCTTGACTGTCTACAAATGAATACATAAAAAAATCAGCTCCGTGCTCATCATGGGATGGATTAGAAACTAAATTAGCACCTTCTTTTTCAACAAGTGGAATATAATCCTTTGAAAAATCATCAACATTTAAAGCTTCAAGAGGACATATGATATTATTAAACCTCTTCTCAAGATTCAAATGAATTGTTCTTTGTTTATATTTATTGTCATGTTCTTTAGTATCCAACTCCTCATTTCGAAATTGTTGACATGCTTGAATATTGTCTTCAACTTCCTGAGCATTGCTGAACATATGTTGCAAAGACATAGACTTCCTCTCCATCAAAAGAAAAGATAAGTCGGATTGAAAGGTTGTTACATAATGGATCATGACAGCAATTTCAAGAGGTTGGACTTCTTTAGGCAGTTTATAATAAAGACTAGCAAACCTCCTACTAAAATTTGAGATGGCTTCATCGTTCATTCTTCTCATGGCATAAAACTCTAAAAGGAGTAGATCCCATGACTTTCTCTCACCCCAAAATCTACAGAAATATTCCCTCAATTCATCCCACGAGCTATAAATGTTTGAACCATGCTTTGGCATATCCTTGTAAGGACTGAGAAAAGGCCCTCATAGACACATCATCATGTTCAATCTCAAAAAGTTCTATAAAATTCTCAAAGACCTGAATATTTTTTTCAATTGAATTTCCATCAAGCTCTCCATCGAATCGAGGAAGGTACTTATAATGTTTCAGAGGAAAGTCATGAAGGATGGAAGCAAATTTAAGAGGATTGTATCTTTCTTGAATATTGAAGGGTTTAGGATTAAGAACATAAGGTCCAAGCTCATCTTTTGTTTCATTAAGCTCACAAGAATGATCATGAACATCATATGGCTCAGAGGAAGGAGCTTGGTGAATATTGGTTATACAAGAAGAAGGAGGTATACCTACAGTTTGCAATGAAGGATATACAAGGGTAGATCTATGGGATTCATTTAAGTGAAGAAATATTCTTTTGAAAACCTCAGGAAAGGACAAGAAGATAATGATAAAATAGAAAATTACTTCTTGAACTAAACTTAAGCTCGAGTACCTTATTTTTCCATACTTCTCTTCCATATCTCTATCAACAAGTCTCATTTTCCAGTGGAGTCTTTGAATCGCATTTGAAGCTTGATTGGAGTCACCATGAAAAATTTAGCTCTGGATACTTCTTCCAGTGGAATCACCTTCTACTGATTTTTTGATGTGTGGAGTCACCAGAGTAGAAATACAACCAATATGTGCCTAAGTGTCTATTGCTCTCAGACCTCAAAACTCAACCATGTCGTTCTTTCCCAGGGAAAATTTTCAATTTATTCCCCGACAATGGTGTCATAATGTTAGCACTATGTAAATCTATTCGACTGATAAACAGACGAAAGAGGTTATTGTTTCAACCAACTTTGAGACCCAAAACTAGCCTTTCAGACCTGGAGAGGGCTCTCTCGGGAGACTTTGTCTTCACACAGGATATGGATTTAAAACTATGGCAAGATTTAGCATCTTGAAATAATGGGTTCTGGTTATATTGGCACAAGAAAGTAATACTTCGGGCTATGGAGTCGATTCGAGGAAAGCGGCAGAAACAAATGACTTGGTGACTGAACTTGAGAGAATAAGGCTAAGCGAGCAACAATCTTCAATGAAAATCGTAATTTGTTGCGAGGAGAAAACACTTGAAGTAACTCGGAGCACCGCTATGGGTGAATTCAAAGTTAACTTTTAGAAGAAAATCATTTTGTCTAAATGGTGCGAACAAGAGGCGTTGCGCAACAAATTCACAAGTTCGAAAATTTATTCTGAATTAGACAGAAAAAGATAGGAATAAATATAACAGGAAGCACGTACACAAAGAAAGAGGCACAATACATCCAACTACTACAATTAGAATCTTTTCAACGAAGATACATGACTTTTGCATTAAGTTTCTGTCAAACTCAAATTACATGCAATAGCTATTGTCTATACTAATTTTTCCAACCAACCCTGTTTACATGAAAATGATCCCCATATATAGAAAACTAATGTCACCCTTGGTTGCTAGGGTCGAACTACTCCCTCCTAGAATCATGGATCTATTTTCTTTGAAAGTAAACAACTAAAAATAGAAAACCCGACTTTGCCAAATCATAATCGTAACTGAAATATTATTTACAATCATTGATCATGATCACAATTATACCATATGGTTGTGATGAGACATCATGTTCACTTTTGGACACTCTAACACCCTTTCACAGCAAGACTGCTACGCAATAGTAACCTACAACAAAAAAACGCAGCGGATTGCACAACAAACTCGAAAAATAGGCATTAAAGATGAAAACATATCTCGCTAATAAAAACCTATTTTCTGAAACTAAGAGAGGTTTCTTTATTTAATTTCATTAGAAATAAACCCCTCTCTTGGTTTCTTGAAATTCATCTCCATATGGCCGGAATACATGTCTCAAAAACATGTCTCGGACAGGAAATCATGAAAACTAAAAAATAGGGCTCAAAGACCCCTTTGAATCTCCCAAAATATGAAACATTTTTAAAATCTGAGAGAGGTTTTTATTATTTGGTTTTTCCTCAACACAATTTCTCATGGATTTTCAAAAATCTTCTCCAGTTGGTCAGAAAGTGATTTTGAAGTTGACCACTAAACTGTTGATTAAGGTTGGTTGTCATTGATGTTAACCCTTGACGAAAGACCCGTAGTACAAAGGTTTAGGTAATGGACCCAATAGTGTTTCATGTAAATATGACTCATTATTTTTTTTTCATGGTTGATAAG
>JASDQU010100702.1:143933-156252 GCA_032191745.1 Picea mariana | reverse complement strand
AATTAAGCATGGGTTCTCTTACTCCACAAAGCGTCTTCCTGTGAGGGCTTTCACCATAAGGGGACCACTTTGGAGTTCATCCATATTTACTTCTTATCAACCATGAGAAAAAAATAATGAGTCATATTTACATCAAACACTATTGGGTCCATTACCCAAACCTTTGTACTACGGGTCTTTCTTCAAGGGTTGACATCAATGACAACCAACCTTAATCAACAGTTTAGTGGTCAACTTCAAAATCACTTTCTGACCAATTGGAGAGGGGTTTTTAAAATCCCCGAGCAATTTTGTTGAGGAAAAACCAAATAATAAAAACCTTCCTCAGATTTTAAAAACGTTTCATATTTTGGGAGATTCGAAGGGGTCTTTGAGCCCTATTTTTCAGTTTTCATGATTTCTTGTCCGAGACATGTTTTTGAGACATGTATTCCAGCCATCTGGAGATGAATTTCAAGAAACCAAGAGAGGGGTTTATTTCTAATGAGATTAAATAAAAAAAACTCTCTTAGTTTCAAAAAATAGGTTTTTATTAGTGAGATATGATTTCATCTTTAACGCCTATTTTTCGAGTTTGTTGTGCAATCCGCTGCGTTTTTTTGCTGTACGTTACTATTGCATAGCAGACTTGTTGTGAACGGGTGTCAGAGTGTCCATATGTGCACATGATGTCTCATCACAACCGTATGGTATAATTGTGATCATGATCAATGATTGTAAATAATATTTACGTTACGATTATGATTTGGCAAAGTCGGGTTTTCTATTTTTAGTGAATCCGTTGAAGTTATTGTTTACTTTCAAAGAAAATAGATCCATGATTCAAGGAGGGAGTATTTTGACCCTAGCAACCAAGGGTGACATTAGTTTTCTATATATGGGAATCATTTTCATGTAAACAGGGTTGGTTGGAAAAATTAGTATAGATAATAGCTATTGCATGTAATTTGAGTTTGACCGAAACTTAATGCAAAAGTCATGTATCTTCGATGAAAAGATTCTAATTGTAGTAGTTGGATGTATTGTGCCTCTTTCTTTGCGTACATGCTTCCTGTTATATTTATTCATATCTTTTTCTGTTTAATTCAGAACGAATTTTTGAACCTGTGGATTCGTTGTGTAGCGCCTCTTGTTCGCACTATTTAGACAAAATGATTTTCTTCTAAAAGTTAACTTGGAATTCACCCATAGCGGTACTTTGAGTTACTTCCTGTGTTTTCTCCTCGCAAAAAATTACGATTTTTCATTGAAGACTGTTGCTCGCTTAGCCTTATTCTCTCAAGTTCAGTCACCGAGTCATTTGTTTCTGCCGCTTTCCTTGAATCGACTCCATATCTTGAAGTATTACTTTCTTGTGCCAATATAACCAGAACCCATTATTTCAAGGTGTTAAATCTAGCCATAGTTTTAAAGCCATATCCTGTGTGAAGACAAAGTCTCCCGAGAGAGCCCTCTCTAGGTCTGAAAGGCTAGTTTCGGGCATCAAAGTTGGTTGAAACAATAACTTTCTTCGTCTGTTTATCAGTTGAATAGATTTACATAGTGCTAACATTATGGCACCATTGTCGGGGAAGAAATTGAAAATTTTCCCCAGGAAAGAACGACATGGTTGAGTTCTGAGGTCTGAGAGCAATAAGCACTTAGGCACATATTGGTTGTATTTCTACTCTGGCGACTCCACACATTAGAAAATCAGTAGAAGGTGATCCACTAGCAGAAGAATCCAAAGATAAATTTTTCATGGTGACTCCAATCAAGCTTCAAATGCGATTCAAAGACTCCACTGGAAAATGAGACTTGTTGACAGAGATATGGAAGAGAAGCATGGAAAAATAAGGTACTCGAGCTGAAGTTTAGTTCAAGAAGTACTTTTCTATTTTATCAATATCCTTCATTGCAAACTGTAGGTATACCTCCTTCTTGTATAACCGATATTCACCAAGCTTCTTCCTCTGAGCCATATGATGTTCATGATCATTCTTGTGAGCTTAATGAAACAAAAGATGAGCTTGGACATTATGTTCTTAATCCTAAACCCTTCAATATTCAAGAAAGATACAATCCTCTTAAATTTGCTTCCATCCTTCATGACTTTCCTCTGAAACATTATAAGTACCTTCCTCGATTCGATGGAGAGCTTGATGGAAATTCAATTGAAAAAAATATTCAGGTCTTTGAGAATTTTATAGAACTTTTTGAGATTGAACATGATGATGTGTCTATGAGGGCCTTTTCTCAGTCCTTACAAGGATATGCCAAAGCATGGTTCAAACATTTGTAGCCTCAGTCAATTAGCTCGTGGGATGAACTGAGGGAAGATTTCTGTAGATTTTGGGGTGAGAGAGAGTCATGGGATCTACTTCTTTTAGAGTTTTATGCAATGAGAAGAATGAAAGATGAAACCATCTCAAATTTTAGTAGGAGGTTTGCTAGTATTTATTATAAACTGCCTAAAGAACTCCAACCTCTTGAAGTTGCTGTCATGATCCATTATGTAACAACCTTTCAATCAGACTTATCTTTTCTTTTAATGGAGAGGAAGTCTATGTCTTTGCAACATATGTTCAACAATGCTCAGGAAGTTGAAGACAATATTCAAGCATGTCAACAATTTCAAAATGAGGAGTTGGATGCTAAAGAACATGACAATAAATATAAACAAAGACCAATTCATTTGAATCTTGAGAAGAGGTTTAATAATATCATATGTCCTCTTGAAGCTTTAAATGTTGATGATTTTGCAAAGGATTATATTCCACTTATTGAAAAAGAAGGTGCTAATTTAGTTTCTCATCCATCCCATGATGAGCATGGAGCTGATTGTTTTATGTATTCATTTGTAGACAATCAAGAAAATGAATTTGCAAATAATCTTGTTGAAGCGCTGGCTGATGTCCCAAGATTTGTCTTGTTAGATGACATTGCAGATGTTGTTGATTTTCCTATATATGATGATGGTTATGATGTTGACTTCTTAGAACAACTAGCTACACGTTCTCTATAAAAAAATGTTCCTTTTCAGCAGTGTAATGAGAGAAATTGGCCTACATATCACAACTACAAAGAAGAATATGAAGAAAGTACTGAATCAGATGAAGGAAATTATTTACCTTTACGCTTTGCTTCATTTAAATTGTTGAAAGAAATTTAAAGATCATCACTGAGGAAGAGGAATGTGTGCTGATGCAAAATCACACTAATTCATGGGAAAAAATTGACAAGAAATTACAACAATCTTCTCATGTATTTAATGACCCCATTGCTTGTTATATGGAAGGTTTTATCAGTTCAAAATTGTAGCCATTGGTTGAAGATGAATCTAAAAATGAGAGTGTTCAGAAATCCAAAGAAATTGAAAAATGTGCATATGACAATAGTGAAGAAAATGAAGAAGGTTTTGAATAAGATGAAAGAACCTTGCCATTGTGTTTTTCTTCTTTCGAATTGCTAAAGAAAAATGTTTATAATGTTTCAAATAAAAAATCCTCCAGGCATGATGTTGAATATGAAGAAAGCAATGGACTTGCAAATGAAAACTATCTTCCATTATGTTTTTCTTCCTTTGAATTGTTGAAAGTAAATCATGAGATAACAAAGGAAGCATAGAAGTCTGATTGCATTCACAGTGACACTGTTTTACATGAGAAAATTGTTATCAATGAGGAATACCAACAACCTTCTCATGCATTTAATGATTGTGTTGTTGATTATATAGAAGGTTATTTCAGTTCATATTTACAGCTTGTGCTCAACTACCAGCTTGGAGATAAATATGATGGTCAATCAACGTCGATGTTAGATATGGATTTCTTTCCACCAAGGGTTTCATTTCAGCCAACACTGTCTTCTGATTCAGAAGATTGTTATTTTCAACAGTCTCAACAGATTTTTCAGCGTCTTGGTAGCAATCAATAGGTTAAATCACATAAAAACAAGAATGCAGTGGAAGGGATGAAACATGGTTGTTGTTTTGTGCATGTTTTAGAGAATCCATTTACAGTTTTAGTGGAGGCAACAAACAATCCCATTTTTTTTTAGTTTTTTGAGATTTGAATTTATAGATAAATTTTTGAATGACTTATCAGTAAACAGGATTTGGAGAAAGCATGTGCAAGGAAACAAAAAAGTGGATAAAGTGCTTTCATGGTTGCATTGGAATTTTGATTTCACTTGATTGAAATCTTTTTCAACAATTAGGGTAGATAGGAGTGCGAGTATGATCTGTACTATGAGCATTTCTTTTAGCAATCTGTAGTTTTCATTGTTAGCTTAGTTTCAGATTTTAGTATGGAGCATATACAGTTTTGGGTTTTCAGCAGATGCAGGTTACAAGTTACAGTTGGAAAGTTGAGTTTGGGAGCAACTCAATGGATAGTCACCTAGTCTACTGTTCTTTGAGACCTCATAGGGAGGATATCATCCCCATTGGAGCTAGTTGTTGGCACCATGATTTTCATAGATAAGGTTATAGGTTTGTCAACATTTTACAAAGTATTGCATGTTATCACCCATATTTGTTTTATGACTGACATCATCTAACATATCCAAGGGTCAGTTTCAAAAGGAAGGTTATCATTCATTTGTTCCATTTCCATTTGCAACTGCGAACTGCAAAAGTTTCTACACATTGCACAAAGAACTTCACTGCATAAAGGATTCTGTTGCACAATGGGATGTCACGCATAGGATGTTGTTGTGCAGTGGATTTCGTCATGCAGTGGGCTATCGCGCATAGGATGTTGTCGCGCACTCGATTTCACTGCGCAAAGTATTTTGTCATGCAGTGGATTTCGTCCCCTAGTGGGCCGCCGCGCATAGGATGTTGTCGCGCAATGGATTATGTCACACAATGGATGATGTCGTGCATAGGATGTCGCGTAGTGGAAGCTATCATGCATAGGATGTCGCATGGTGGATTTTGTCATTCATAGGATGTTGTCACACAGTGGATTCTGTCGTGCCTAGGATGTTGTCACACAATGAACTCTGTCATGCCTAGGATTTTTTCGTACAAAATATTTCATCACACAATGGATTTTCCTACGCACAGGCTACAGGTCACACTGCACAAATGACTGGTTTAGTGGTCAACCTCAAAATCATTTTTTGACCAACTGGAGAGCAATTTTGAAAACCCCTAAGAGGTTTTTGTTGAGGACAAACCAAATAATAAAAACCTCTCTCATATTTTAAAAAGGTTTCATATTTTGGGAGATTGAAAGGGATATTTGAGCCCTATTGTTCAGTTTTCATGATTTCTTGTTTGAGACATGTATTTCAACCAGCTGGAGATGAATTTCAAGAAATTGAGAGAGTTTTTTCTTTATAATGAGCTTAAATACAAAAAACTCTCTCAGTTTCAGAAAATAGTTTTTTATAGTGAGATATGATGTCATCGTTAACGCCTATTTTGTCGGTTTGTTGTGCAGTCCACTACATTTTTTTTGCTCTAGGTTATTGTTTCATAGCAGACTTGCTGTGAAAGGGTGGCAAAGTGTCCAGAAGTGCACATTATGGATCATCACAACCATATGGTCAAATTTTGATCATGATCAATGATTGTAAAGAATATTTCAGTTACGATTATGATTTGACAAAGTCAGGTTTTCTATTTTTAATGAATCCATTGAAGTTATTGTTCTCTTTCAAAGAAAATGGATCCATGATTCTAGGAGGGAGTAGTTCGACCCTAGAAACCAAGGGTGACATTATTTTTCTATATATGGGGATCATTTTCATGTAAACAGGGTTGGTTGGAAAAATTAGTATAGACAATCGTTATTGCATGTAATTTGAGTTCGACTGAAACTTAATTGAAAGGTCCTGTAGCTTCGATGAAAAGATTATAATTGTAGAAGTTGGATGTATTGTGCCTCATTATTTGTGTACGTTCTTCCTATTATATTTATTCATATCTTTTTCTGTCTAATTCAAAACAAATTTTTGAACCTGTGGATTTGCTGCACAACGCCCCTTGTTCATGCCATTTAGAAAAAACGTTTTTCTTCTAAAAGTTAAATTTGAATTCACCCACAACGGTGCTCCGAGTTACTTCCTATGTTTTCTCCCTGCCACACATTACGATTTTTCACTGAAGATTTTTTCTCGCTTAGCCTTATCCTCTCAAGTTCATTCACCGAGTCATTTGTTTCTGTTGCTTTCCTCGAATCGACTCCATAGCCCAAAGTCTTACTTTCTTGCACCAATATAGCAATAACCCATTAGTTCAAGGTGTTAAATCTAGCTAAAGTTTTAAATTCATATCCTATGCGGAGACAGAGTCTCCCGAGAGAGCCCTCTCCAGGTCCGAAAGGCTAGTTTCGGGCCTCAAAGTTGGTTGAAACAGTTACATGTGTCGTCTGTTTATCAGCCGAACAAATTTACAGAGTGCTAATAGAACCAACAAATAACATTGTTAGTTACCTTTGAAAGTATTTAAGAGGTATAATTTTAAATTAAATGTAGTCTAAATTCATCCTGATCTCTCTTCTTTTATTTAGAAAGAGTATATAAGTATCAAATAGCAACAAACTTTTGTGACTTTTTTTGTTTAGTTTAGTCTTGATTGGAATTTGAATCTCATTAGAAATGAAACTCTTGTTTATCAATTCAGTCTTGATTAACATTTGAATCTCATTAGGAAATGTTATATCTAGGTCCTAATGAATGGAAAATTCAATAATATAGAACATATGGTATCGACAAATATGAACTAGACTATCTATAGTCACATTCCATGCTCTAAGCTACGAGGTGGATATATGTCCTTTACCATAGCTTATATATGAAAATCCCCCATGCCCCTGCAACATGTATAAACATGCAGACAACACACTCATAACCGCAACTTGTCAATCATTATCCAAAGAAGAAACCTACTTGGTATAAATTAGTATGCTAAGTTCAGATGATTAAAATTGTAATATAGTCACTTAACGTTGCATTGTGAATTGCAATTCTTTAATTGTTTTTCATTGGGAATTGTAATTGTGAAATACAAGCATCTTTAAAGAACATGACTCCTCGACTAGAAATTGTAATTATGACACCCTTAATGGTAAAAATCGATAAATCAACAAATCATTAAAAACTCACAAAACATGAGAGTGAGTTTTATAAAAGTGAATAATTACATCATTGCATTAAATATATTTGAATTCACTCATAACCACATCTTATCAATGATAATCCAAAGAAGGAACCTACTTCGTATAAATTAATTCGCTAAGTTAAAATAAAAAATAATTGTAATCCAACCACTTAACCTTGCATTGAGAATTCTATTTTTTTTTTTAAATTGCATGAGGAATTGTAATTATGAAATATAGACACTTTTGGTAATTATGATTAATCCATTGGAAATAGCGATTAGGCATATGATTGGACATTCAATGATATTTATATTGTTTTGGTTGAACAAGTCACATAATTGAAATAGATAAAAAWAWAAATAAAGAAGCCATCRTTTTTTTGGGTAATTGTAATTTTATTTGCAAGARGTCATAGATGAACAAATAASATCCAAGTTTTAAGAATGTATTTTTTATAAAGAAAGAGAAAAATGTTCCAATGCATTGATTTTAGTGAATAATTRCATCATTGCATTAAATATATTTGAATTCACTTATAACCACATCTTATCAATCATAATCCAAAGAAGGAACCTACTTCGTATAAATTATTCTGCTAAGTTAAAATTAAAAAAATTGTAATCTAACCACTTAACCTTGCAATGAGAATTCTATTTTTTTTTAATTGCATGAGGAGTTGTAATTATGAAATATAAACACTTTTGGTAATTATGATTAATCCATTGGAAATAGTGATTAGGAACCCCAAATCATTGGAAATTCAATGATATTTTTATTGTTTTGGTTGAACAAGTCACATAATTGAAATAGATAAAAAATAAATAAATAAGCCATCGTTTTTTTGGGTAATTGTAATTTTATTTGCAAGAAGTCATATATGAGAAAATAACATCCAAGTTTTAAGAATGTGTTTTGTATAAAGAAAGAGAAAAGTGTTCCAATGCATTGATTTTAGTGAAAATATAATACATTTTTTTTTAAGTAAAAAAGGGGTGTTACCTACTATATTATATTGACAAAAATATAGAGACAAAAATACATAGAGATATAGGCTTACTGTGCCACAAAATATGCAGCGATTTTACAGAAAACTAACACATTTTGGGGCAAGTATAACATGTCTAGGAAAATAGGCTAAAATACTGTTTCGCCGTCTGTCCTGCCCGAAGGAAACTAGGACAGTTGGCAGTAGATTGTTTTAACTCTAAACAACAACATGATGTAAAACCAAACTAAAAAGAAAATCTCAAATACCTGGTGAACTGTCTTCCTTGTCCTCCTGACACGCAGATTTGGCCTGAATGACAAACGGTTGTGCACACGTTGGACATTTTCACTTTGCTAGAGCGTTGGAGTAAGCGTCAAGGAGCAAGTCCAAGCGTTGTCCCATGAGGAAGGATCTGTGCTCCTGGTCTGCCATTTATCCTTGGAGTTCGAACATGAGATATAGATGTGCTACACGGAGGAGTGGAGCATGCAATTCGCTGGTTACTGCCTCACCTGAGGTGTCTTTCTCCACTTTATCTCTAGCCTTGACCTCGTCCATGTATGCAACGTCTGTGTGATGCATCATTACTCTATAGGCACTTTTCGAGATCTCATCCTTGTATGTCACCTCCTCGACGTAGCAGGTTGGGATGTCCTCATAGAGCCTCCGCATTTTCTTTTCTGTTGCTGGAGATTCCAGGGTGGTCGCCATATCATCTGGGCATGGTATTTCTTCTATGTAGAAAATTGGGAACTCTTCTTCAGGCTCTTCCTTCAGACAACTTCCAACTTGTGTTTTAGGCTCAGTTGCCGGAATTTCTTCTCGCTTCATGCCTGTGGGATTCCAATTGTCTAGGGGTGGAGGGGTATGAGATCTCCTCTCCATTGCAGGCTCAGGTACAGTGGCATAGAGTGCCATGTAGGTGACTCTAGCTCTTTGCTGGAGGATAGAATTTGCCATCATGAGTGTGCGCTCAAAATGTTTCCTTCTCTGTCGTTGCACAGTGTGGGTGTGCCAAGCCGAGCCGTGGCGAGGCTTTCCTCGCTCCATTAGCATTGCAGAGGAGGAATGAATAGAAGGCACCTCTGGAGTCGGCTAAATACATATGAGATTACACTAGAGCTCACAGTCGACAGGGAGGTTTAGAACAAGAATGAACAAGCTATGTCCAGGCTTCCTCGCTTTCATATTTTCATGGGACGACATCACATGGCCCCTCCTTAACTCTACCATATTGAATGATGGCAGTGTTGGCTCTTTCACTTGAGGGAGAAGTCCTGCATTCGTAAGTCTGTTGTAATGGCCTGCTACCATCTTTAATATTGATGGGATGGGGAGCACCCTACAACATTTAAGCTCTGGTTTAGTGCTAAGCCGAGTGGCAAAGCTGCTCTGCGTGTCACCCCATATGGGGCATGAAATTATAATACATTGATCTTAACACCAATATAATATATGTTATGTGTGAAATATGTCTAAGAGCTATCAAGTAGTTGCATTGATTTAAGTATTGTGATATTATGAAGTAGGGTTTGTAATTTAATAATGTTTGTTAAGTTTCTTTAAATATCATGAAGTTTTTTTAGTATGAAATGAATGAATATGAATTAGGTTTCATTTAGGTGGTTGGAGGAATAATTGTTATCTTTTCYATMTAAGTTTAATTTCCACAAGTAACATATTGACTTCTTAATGAGTATAAGAAAAACTTAAGAATAAATAATGAAAAAAATCAAACATTTATTTGATATGATTATATTAAACTCTTTTATAATTGGATTGCATCAAAGACTAAGAGAATTGGATAATAATATAAGAAAAATGAATATTAATATCAAAATAATTTTGATAATTTTTTATACAATTATATTAAACTCTTTTATAATTAGGTTGCATGAAAGACTAAAGAAATACATAGTAATATAGAAATAAATTTTGGTGACTACAAATTACATCATAAACCAATCTCTTCAACATGTCAAGTATTATTTTAAATTTGGGAATTAATATCCCATAAATATAGGTGGGGTATTATATTGGAAGATCAAATAAATAAACAAATGACTTTCATTGCATTGACATATTATTTTTGCACATAGAGTAGTGAAGTGTAAGGGAGAGATGCTCTCATGTACATGATGTAAAAAAAATAAAAAAATAAGTATGCATAAATCGTACATATGTATATGACAACATCTAAACATACACAAACGTTGCTCTTTTCTAGGCATATCTTATCAATTTTGTCAGACATAAATTGTTGGAATTGTTGGTAATTCATATTGATGTTGATCATCAATATGATGATGATCATAATCATTGGAAATCTTAGATGGGAAATGCATTGGAGAACTCACAAACACAGATGGACAATATCTTGGAGAATTCATGTTGTTGACAATGGATGTGATATAGGAGAGATAAGTTTAGCATGGATGGGATTTGTTGGTTGTTGTGAATAAATGATGGGATCATCATGTATAAAAATTGATGTGATTACATCAGTATCCACAATAAACATCGAAGATGGAAACAAAGAAGCTGGAGTTGATTGCATGGCCATTGTTTTATCCCTTTGTTTACATGGAGGATGTTTGGAGAGAAGAACTATGGTCTCATATTTTATTATTATTATGACATTTAGTGAAATGGAATTTTCTTTAGATATCGACAAGGATAACCCTTCCATATATACGAAACCTTATGGGACTCTATCAGTGTTGCCCACTATAACACTCGTTGAAAATCCAACATCAAACAAACCATTCACTACACCATGGAATTCCTAGTCTATAAATAATCCTTAGAAATAACCAAAGACATTGTAGAATCTATTATGTTGAGTATTTCCCCTTTTTGAAATTCGATTTGGTGAAATATCGACAATCTAGTTGAGAGTTAAAGGATTTGTTTTACAAGACTTCCTTGTCTTTTTCTCGAGACATGTACGATATGTAGAGACAGTATGAACTACTTCATTTTCCTCATTCATTTTAACCACCTACATTACAAATGTCTAAAATTATTGATTCCATAATATAAAATTCTTAATGGGACTCTATTAGTGTTTCCCACTATAACACTCATTGAAAAGCCAACATCGAATGAACGATTCACTACACCATGAAATTTCTATCCTATAAATGATCCTTAAAATTAATCAAAGACACTGTAGAATCTGTTATGTTCAGTATTTCCACTTTTGAAATTAATCGATTTGGTGCAATATCGACAATCTAGCTGAGAGTTAAAGGATTTGTTTTCCAAGGTCGCCCTGGCTTTTTCTTGAGATGTGTACGATATGTAGAGATAGTATGACCTACTTAATTTTCCTCATTCATTTTAACCACCTACATTACAAATGTCTAAAATTATTGATTCTGTATTATATAAATGAAAGCATAAATATCTAAAATGCTTGATTCAATGTTATATAATTGAAAACACCAGTAAATCAAGGAGTGTTATTAAGAAAATTCTAGAACCTATTAGCACCATGATTTCCATAGCTAAGGTTATAGGTTTTTCAACAATTTGAAAAGTCATGCATGTTAGCACCCATATTGTTTCTATGACTGACATCATCTAACATCTCCAAGGGTCAGTTTCAAAAGGAAGATTATCATTTATTTGTTCCATTTCCATTTGCAACTGCATGCTGTAAAATTTTCTACGCGTTGCCCAGATCTTTTCACTGCACAAAGGATTGTGCCGTAGAGTGGATTTCATCGTGCAGTGGGATGTTGCGCAGTGGATTTCACTGCACAAAGGATTTTGTCGTGTAGTGGATTTTTTCGTGCATTGAATTTCATCACGCAGTGGGCTATCATGCATAGGATGTTTTCGCACAATGGATTTCACCACGAAAAGGATTCTGTCGTGTAGTGGATTTTGTCACACAATGGATTTAGTCATGCAGTGGGCCGTCACGCATAGGATGTTGTCGTGCAGTGGATTTCATTGCACAGTGGATTTCATCATGCAGTTGATGTTGTCACACATAGGATTTCACATAGTGTATTCTGTCGTGCACAGGATGTTGTCACACAGTGTGTTCTGTCACTCCTAGGATTTTTTCGCACAGAGGATTTCATCGCGCAATGGATTTTCCTGCGCATAGGTACAGGTTGCGCTGCGCAAATGACTAGTTTATGTTGGATTACTGAGAGGGGGGGTGAATCAGTAATAACGTAATTATAATCCTTTTTCTTCAAATGTTATATCAATGTAGAATTATTAT
>JASDQU010100702.1:118538-143531 GCA_032191745.1 Picea mariana | reverse complement strand
ACTATAAATCCAAAGTTATCATCAGATTCCAAGAGTTTATTAAGTGGCTCGGTATGGAACTCATTATCACAAAATGTATTAATAGTCTTGGAAGGCTTACAACCAACTGTAACATTATTTTCTTTCCTATCATTAGTGATAATTGTTCTAGTATGTATATTGAATCCTTCCAACACTGAAAGTATATTCAAAGGTGCATCAGGAGAAGTGCACCATGGCCTAGGACCAATAAAAACCCTTGACAATCTAGGCCATAAATGTAGGCATCATTCGTCCAATAAAAAAAAGGACCTCAACCGGGCATCACCATACTTGCAAACGAGTTAGTGGAAACCCTAAAATCACATCTTTAGTGTAATAATTAGTTTKTCGTGGAAACCCTAAAATCACATATTTAGTGTAATAATTATCTTGTCGTGTTGATTCATAGAGATTATATCCACTTGCCCAGAAGGCTAGTTGTAAATCATAAACATCATTTCTCCTTTATCGTTTTCACTAAAATACATTCGACGAGGACGCTTGAACAACCCACCATAATTTTGACAAACCGATCGCACAGTTGGAGTGTAGGTGATTGGAGAAAACTCTTCAATGTGGTCTACAAGAACCTTGTAGTGGAGTGTTTGATTTCTTTCATGCAATCTGTTAAGAATATTCCATTTCACCAGAGATGTTATGCTATAGAGATCTAAAAGAAACCATGAAATGATTATATTGTTGCTTGAAAGAAATCTTTGAGTCCTCTGCATATTTTCAACACATCCACTCTTATTCACGTTTTATCTGTATTATAAATGTTTATTAGAGGTAAGGACATGTGTGAAGGTCAAAAATGTCATGGATGGTATGTATGTATACTGTAACCATTTAAGATTGCTTCCATAAAAACTTCATGTCGGTGGTTCCAAGCTATGCTTCCAATCATATCAGTACGAGCCGCCCCCGCGAGTCCATGGTGTGCACAATGGACGTGAATGTGGTTTGTCCCAAGAAATTGCAAGAGAAGAAGAAAGGGAGTGTGGTTACTATGTGAAAGGGTCATTAATACGGGTATTTTCCCGGGTCGCCCGCTTTCATTTAGCATTCGTCCCTCCGTTGACATGCCATCGTGGAGATTTCCAAACTGTCGATGAAACCTCAGATTTGTCCACGTGTCCATTATCAAACCATTGAATCCATAGCCATTGGATTTGTGCCACTTGAATATTAAAAGGTGTAGAATCCGTACTATTTTTGTCATACGGTCAATAACTAGATGTCTGCTCTCGACACGTGGAACTTTTTAGGCCGTAGATCTTAGTCCTCAGGACCATCGGATCTAGACGTTATATTTGTGCCACGTGGCTTCTTTGAGACCATACGATCTAATCGTCAGATTGGTGCCACATGGAATATTTATGATCATTTGATCTGGCCGTCTGATCGATGCCACATGGATACGTTCTGTACGTCGAATCTGGTCGTCTGATTGCTACCACATGGCTACGTCCTGTGCATTGGATCTGACCATGCGATCACTTCCACGTGGTTCAATTAGGCACGTTAGATCTGGACATCCGATCGCTACCACATGGCTCAATTAGGCACATCGGATCTGACCGTCTGATCTTTGCCACGTGGCTCTATTAGGCGCGTCAAATCTGGCCATCCGATCGCTTCCATGTGTCTCCTTTATGCACATCAAATCTGACCATTCGATCACTGTCACATGTCTCCTTTCTGTGCTTTGGATTTGGCTGTCCGATCGTTTCCATGTGTCTCCTTTTTGCTCGTCGGATCTGACCATCCAATCAATTCCATGTGGCTCATTTATGACTATTTGATCTAGCCCAGATCTACGACCTGGAGAGAGCCACTTGTCGACATCTTAACAGTCAGGTTGACAGAATGTACAATGAAAATGGTACGGATGTACACTTTCTGGCTCCACATGTCACAGATCCTACGGGTACAGTGAAGCAGATCGGACGGTTTAACAAAACCACATGGTACATATCCGAACAATCTTCAGTCTTGGTGCGAACAATCTTCTCTGTCGGCAATAACTAGTGGTGCGAATAGTCTTCTCTGCTGGCTTTCCCACGGAGAGCACAAGACCTCTTATTTCTGCCAAGTTCCTCAATTGTACCGACGCAATAGCCTTCCCTTCTAGAGACCTCCGTAATAATGCTCGTGATGGCTCCGTAATAAGGATCCATAATAATTCTTGTGATTCGAGGTTATATGCACTCGTCTGCCATCTTCCCGAGAAGAATTTTGTATAATAGGCCCATGACCTTTCTCATGCAATCTTCTGCATCATTAATATGTCCCTCCATTTTGGTCTAATGCCGAAATGGTATGTGAAATCTTAGAATATATATATAGGAATAATGGAAATTGAATTGTACTCAGTGAATTTCATTTCTTTCGATCGGTCCAATCAAAATCCATAACTCCTTTTACGTGATTCAAAACTTTGTTAAAAGTATAATTTAAAATTATACTTTATGCCAAATTATCTTATTTCATGTAATTATGATCAATACTGCTCAGAACTAAATATTAGTCTGAGTTAGTTCGCTTGGAAAGAGTAGATAGCTTTGTCCAAGTGACCCAGAAGGCATTCATTAGGAATCAAAATTGATTTTTTTAACTCTTACGGAATTCAAAACTCTAAAAAGTATAATTTAAAAAATAAATTTATTTATTAATTGTAAATATTATAAAATAAAAAGTAAAAAGTTTGATTCAACTTCATGGGATGAATACATTGTGCAAAGATGAAAAGTTTGATCTTTTATGGATAATGTACCTCTTCATGGTTTTTTTAAKTTAGTTTTCATTTTTACATATGTTGTTTTTTTCAAGTTAGTTTTAATTTTTACATATGTTTATCTTTTTAGGTTGATATTTTAGTAATTACAACTATCATAAGGAGTGATTTTAATTTATATTAACACTTTGATACCATCAAGAAATATTTTGGGTTCTTAGTTGTTTGAAAGAAATCATTCCATAATTGAACCATCGGTGAACACTAAATAGATGAAACTTTCGTATTATGAACTATTTCCCAACCTTAGTAAGAGGAGATTACCATGGATCCCTTAATTTCTGTTGCTTTCATTATTGCTGCTGGATTATTTGTAGGGATTGCTTCCATTGGACCCGGCCTTGGTCAGGGCACTGCTACGGGCCAAGTTGTAGAAGGTATTGCAAGACAACCAAAAGAGGAAGGTAAAATATGAGGTACCTTACTGCTAAGTTTAGTTTTTAAGGAAATTTAACTATTTATGGACTAGTTGTGGCCCTAGCACTTCTATTTGCGAATCCCTTTGTTTGATCCTGAAAACAAAGATCCCTACACCTCATCATTCCATTAGTATTTATCCAAGAATTCCCTTCTTTAGCTTCTCTTTTAGGGGAGGGGCTGATCTGAATAATAAGAAAATGAATTATTGTCTTTTTTCGTATACCTATACTTTGGTCAGAAAGATTCATGACGCATGCGGCAAGGAAGGGAGTGGATGGGGAAAATATTTTTTTTTTATCCTTATATAAGACTTGGGACTAAGTTAAGTATCCCAAATATTCTTATCCGGAACTAGATAGGATCAAATAAGAAAAGAATAAAATTCTGTAGAACATATCTTTATCTATGAGGGGAGAGCGAATGAAAAATGTAATTGATCCTTTCATTTCCTTGAGTTATTGGCCTTCCGTTGGGGGTTTCGGGTCAAATCCAAATATTTTAAAAACAAATATAATAAATCCAAATTTGGTTCTTAGTGTACTAATCTATTTTGGAAAGGGAGTGTGTGCGAGTTGTATATTCGAATAATATGGCTAGGCCCAACCAACTGCACTTTGGAGATAAAAAAGTGCATGATCTCAACGAATTACTTTCGAACGGGGAATAGTGAAGAACTATAGCATTTCGTAATTGATTGGGAAATTAACTCTTAGTTTATACCAACCAACAAGGGAGGATCATTAGAATGGTTAAAGTTGAACTGTATTTATTTTTATTATTTTTTGGTGGACCTGTATTGATTTAAAATATAATAAAATTATTAGAGCATCTTTTCATGGAAGTTGGATCATGATAAATCTGTGATATCAATCCTTAAGTTTCTCCTTAATTCAAATCTACCGCCATAAACATGATAATTTTAATATAAGATTAGATTATTCCTTTCAGAAACTTCACTTCATAGCCATATGGAACACCTAGATTCTCCAAAAATTGTTTTATTTCCAAAGCTCCAAGCTCTCAAAAGACATAGTTGTTCCATGCATCCAAATAAAATATCTAAATCTAAATCCATGTAGAGATTAAAAAGTATTTTTCTAATAACCTAAAGCTATGCCATCTAAGTTTTTTAGTTTTGCAAAATTTTATAGGTTTTTCTTCAACATATTCCAACAAAAATCTCAAAACTAATTTTAATAATCTCACTAGTAATAATCTTGCTAAGTATTGCGATATTACCAGGTAGAGTTTGTAATTTAATAATGTTTGTTAATAATCTTGTTAAGTGTTGTGACATTACGAGGAAGAGTTTGTATTTGTAATTTAATAACGTTTGTTAAGTTTTTATTGAAATACCATCAATTTTTATGAGTATGAAAGGAAGTATTAATCTTGTTAAGTATTGTGATATTATGAAGTAGGGTTTGTAATTTAATAATGTTTGTTAAGTTTTTTTTAAATATCATGAATTTTTTTTAGTATGAAATGAATGAATATCAATTAGGTTTCATTTAGGTGGTTGGAGGAGTAATTGTTATCTTTTCTATCTAAGTTTAAGTTCCACAAGTAACATATTTACTTCTTAATGAGTATAAGAAAAACTTAAGAATAAATAAAAAAAAAAAAACCAAATATTTATTTGATATGATTATATTAAACTCTTTTATAATTGGATTGCATCAAAGACTAAGAGAATTGGATAATAATATAAGAAAAATGAATATTAATATCAAAATAATTTGGATAATTTTTTCATACAATTATATTAAACTCTTTTATAATTAGGTTTTATGAAAGACTAAAGAAATACATAGTAATATAAAAATAAATTTTGGTGGCTACAAATAACATCATGAACCAATCTTTTCAGCATGTCAAGTATTATTTTAAATTTGGGAATYAATATCCGATAGATATAGGTGGGGTGTTATATTGGAAGATCAAATAAATAAACAAATGACTTTCAATATTCTTTTTTCACATAGAGTAGTGAAGTCTATGAGAGAGATGATGTCATGTACATTATGTAAAATAAATAAATAAATAATTATGTATAAAACATACATATGTATATGACAACAACTAAACATACGCAGGCATTGCTCTTTTCTAGGCATATCCGATCAATTTTGTCAAACATAAATTGTTGGAATTGTTGGTAATTTATATTGATGTTGATCATCAATATGATCATCATCATCATTGAAAAGCTTAGACGGGAAATGCATTGGAGCACTCACAAAGTCAGATGGAAAACATCCTGGATAATTCATGTTGTTGACAATGGATGCGCTATAGGAGAGATATGTTTAGCATGGATGGGATTAGTTGGTCATCGTGGATAAATTATGGGATCATCATGTATAGAAATTGATGTGATTCCATTAGTATCCACAATAAAAACCAAAGTTGGAAACGAAGAAGATGGAGTTGATTGCATGGCCATTGTTTTAGCCCTTTGTTTACATGGAGGATGTTTGGAGAGAGGAACTATGGTCTCAATTTTATTATTATTTTGACATTGAGTGCAATGGAATTTTCATTAGACATTGGCAGGAACAAATATTCCATATATACAAAACCTTATGGGACTCTATTAGTGTTTCCCACTATAACACTCTTTGAAAATCCAACATCAAATGAACCATTCACTACACCATGAAATTCCTAGTCTATAAACGATCCTTAGAAATAACCAAAGACATTGTAGAATCTATTATGTTGAGTATTTCCCCTTTTTGAAATTAATCGATTTGGTGCAATATCGACAATCTACTTGAGAGTTAAAGGATTTGTTTTACAAGAACTCCCTGGCTTTTTCTCGAGACGTGTATGATATGTAGAGACTGTATGACCTAATTCATTTTCGTCATTCATTTTAACCACCTACATTACAAATGTATAAAATTATTGATTCCATATTATAAAATTCTTAATGGGACTTTATTAGTGTTTCCCACTATAACACTCATTGAAAAGACAACATCAAATGAATCATTCATTGCACCATGAAATGTCTATCCTACAAATGATCCTTAGAAGTAATCAAATATGTTCTAGAATCTGTTATGTTGAGTATTTCCCCTTTTGAAATTAATCGATTTGGTGCAATATCGACAATCTAGCTGAGAGTTAAAGGATTTGTTTTCCAAGGTCGCCCTGTCTTTTTCTTGAGACATGTATGATATGTAGAGATAGTATAACCTACTTCATTTTCCTCATTCATTTTAACCACCTACATTACAAATGTCTGAAATTCTTGATTCTGTGTTATATAATTGAAAGCATAAATATCTAAAATGTTTGATTCAATGTTATATAATTGAAAACACCAGTAAATCAAGTAGTGTTATTAAGTAAAATCTAGAACCAACAAATAACATTATTACTTACCTTTGAAAGTATTTAAGAGGTATAATTTTAAATTAAATGTAGTCTAAATTCATCTTGATCTCTCTTCTTWTWTTTAGAAAGAGTCTATAAGTATCAAATAGCAACAAACTTTTGTGACTTTTTTTTGTTTAGTTTAGTSTTGATTGGAATTTGAATCTCATTAGAAATGAAACTCTTGTTGATCAATTCAGTCTTGATTGGCWTTTRAATCTCATTAGGAAATGTTATATCTAGSTACTAATGAATGGAAAATTCAACAATATAGAACATATGGTATCGAAAAATAGGAACTAGACTATCTATAGTCACATTCCATGCTCTAAGCTATGAGGTGGATATATGTCCTTTAACTTAGATTATATATTAAAATCATCCATGCCCCTGCAACATGTATAAACATGTAGACAACACACTCATAACCACAACTTATCAGTCATTATCCAAAGAAGAAACCTACTTGGTATAAATTAGTATGCTAAGTTCAAATGATTAAAATTGTAATATAGCCACTTAAAGTTGTACTGGGAATTCCAATTCTTTAATTGTTTTGCATTGGGAATTGTAATTGTGAAATACAAACAACTTTAGAGAACATGACTCCTCCATTAGAAATTGTAATTATGACACCCTTAATGGTAAAAATCGACAAATCAACAAATCATTAACAAATCACAAAACATGAGAGTGAGTTTTATAAAAGTGAATAATTGCATCATTGCGTTAAATATATTTGAATTCACTTATAACCACATCTTATCAATCATAATCCAAAGAAGGAACCTACTTCGTATAAATTATTCTGCTAAGTTAAAATTAAAAAAATTGTAATCTAACCACTTAACCTTGCATTGAGAATTCTATTTTTTTTTAATTGCATGAGGAATTGTAATTATGAAATATAGACACTTCTGGTAATTATGATTAATCCATTTGAAATAGTGATTAGGAACCCTAGATCATTGGAAATTCAATGATATTTCTATTGTTTTGGTTGAACAAGTCACATAATTGAAATAGATAGAAAATAAATAAATAAGCCATCGTTTTTTTGGGAAATTGTAATTTTATTTGCAAGAAGTCATATATGAGAAAATAAAATCCAAGTTATAATAATGTGTTTTTTTATAAAGAAAGAGAAAAGTGTTCCAATGCATTGATTTTAGTGAAAATATAATACATTTTTTTTTTTTTTAAATTAAAAAAGGGGTGTTACCTACTATATTATATTGACAAAAATACAGAGACAAAAATACATAGAGATATAGGCTTACTGTGCCACCAAATATGCAGCGATTTTATAGGAAACTAGCACATTTTGGGGCAAGTATAACATGTCTAGGAAAATAGGCTAAAATACTGTTTCGCCGTCTATCCTACCCGAAGGAAACCAGGACAAATGGCAGTAGATTGTCTTAACTCTGAAGAACAACATGATGTAAAACAAAACTAAAAAGAAAAGATCAAATACCCGGTGACCTGTCGCCCTTGTCCTCCTGACACACGGATTTGGCCTGAATGACAAACGACTATGTGCATGTTGGACATTTTTGCTTTGCTGGAGCATTGGAGTAAGCGTCAAGGAGAAAGTCCAAGCATTGTCCCATGAGGAAGGATCTGTGCTCCTGGTCTGCCATTTGGCCTCGGAGTTCAAACACAAGATCCAAATGTGCTGCCCGGAGGAGTGGAACATGCAATTCACTGGTTACTACCTCACTTGAGGTGTCTTTCTCCACTTCATCTCTAGCCTCGACCTCGTCCATGGCTACAATGTCTATGTGATGCATCATTATTGTATAGGCGCTTTTCGAGATCTCATCTTCATATGTCACCTCCTCGACGTAGCAGGTTGGGATGTCCTCACAGAGCCTCCCCGTTTTATTTTCTATTGCTGGAGATTCCAGGGTGGTCACCATATCATCCGGGCACGGTATTTCTTCTGCGTAGCAAATTGTGAACTCTTCTTTAGGCTCTTCCTTCAACAGCTTCCAACTTGTGTTTCAGGCTCAGTTCCCGAAATTTCTTCTCGCTTCATGCCTATGGGCTTCCAATTGTCCAGGGGTGGAGGGGTATGAGCTCTCCTCTCCATTGCAGGCTCGGTTACAGTGGCATAGAGTGCCATGCAGGCGACTCTGGCTCTCTACCGCAGGATAGAATTTGCCATCGTGAGTGCGCTCTCAAAATACTGCCGTCTCTGTCGATGCACAGTGTGGGTGTGCCAAGCCGAGCTGCGGTGAGGCTCTCTTCGCTCCCTTAGCATTGCGGAGGAGGAGTGAATAGAAGGCACCTCCAGAGTCGGTGAAATACATATGAGATTACACCAGAGCTCATAGTCGGCAGGCAGGTTCATAAAAAGAATGAACCAACTATGTCCAGGCTTCCTCGCTTTGATATTTTCATGGGACGGCATCACATGGCCCCTCCTTAACTCTACCATATTAAATGCTGGTAGTGCCGACTCTTTCACTCGAGGGAGAAGTCCCACATCTGTAAGTTTGTTGTAATGGCTTGCTACCATATTTAATATTGATGGGATGGGGAGCGGCCTACAGCATTTAAGATATGGTTTAGTGCTAAGCCAAGTGGCAAAGATGCTCTACGTGTCACCCCATCTGGGGTGTGAAAGTATAATATATTGATCTTAACACCAATACAATATATGTTATGTGTGAAATATGTCTAAGAGCTATCAAGTAGTTGCATTGATTTAAGTATTGTGATATTATGAAGTAGGGTTTGTAATTTAATAACGTTTGTTAAGTTTCTTTAAATATCATGAAGTTTTTTTAGTATGAAATGAATGAATATGAATTAGGTTTCATTTAGGTGGTTGGAGGAATAATTGTTATCTTTTCTTTCTAAGTTTAATTTTCACAAGTAACATATTGACTTCTTAATGAGTATAAGAAAAACTTAAGAATAAATAATGAAAAAAATCAAATATTTTTTTGATATGATTATATTAAACTCTTTTATAATTGGATTGAATCAAAGACTAAGAGAATTGGATAATAATATAAGAAAAATGAATATTAATATCAAAATAATTTCGATAATTTTTTATAAAATTATATTAAACTCTTTTATAATTAGGTTGTATGAAAGACTAAAGAAATACATAGTAATATAGAAATAAATTTTGGTGGCTACAAATTACATCATGAACCAATCTCTTCAACATGTCAAGTATTATTTTAAATTTGGGAATTAATATCCCATAAATATAGGTGGGGTATTATATTGGAAGATCAAATAAATAAACAAATGACTTTCATTGCATTGACATATTCTTTTTGCACAAAGAGTAGAAAAGTGTAAGGGAGAGATTCTCTCATGTACATGATGCAAAAGAAATAAAAAAATAAGTATGCATAAATCGTACATATGTATATGACAACATCTAAACATACACAAACGTTGCTCTTTTCTAGGCATATCTGATCAATTTTGTTAGACATAAATTGTTGGAATTGTTGGTAATTCATATTGATGTTGATCATCAATATGATGATCATCATCATCATTGGAAATCTTAGATGGGCAATGCATTGGAGCACTCACAAACACAGATAGACAACATCCTGGAGAATTCATGTTGTTGACAATGGATGTGATATAGGAGAGATAAGTTTAGCATGGATGGGATTTGTTGGTTGTTGTGAATAAATGATGGGATCATCATGTATATAAATTGATGTGATTACATCAGTATCCACAATAAACATCAAAGATGGAAACGAAGAAGCCGGAGTTGATTGCATGGCCATTGTTTTAGCCCTTTGTTTACATGGAGGATGTTTGGAGAGAAGAACTATGGTCTCATATTTTATTATTATTTTGACATTTAGTGTAATGGAGTTTTCTTTAGATATCGATAGGGATAACCCTTCCATATATATGAAACCTTATGGGACTCTATCAGTGTTGCCCACTATAACACTCGTTGAAAAGCCAACATCAAATGAACCATTCACTACACCATGAAATTCCTAGTCTATAAATAATCCTTAGAAATAACCAAAGACATTGTAGAATCTATTATGTTGAGTATTTCCCCTTTTTGAAATTTGATTTGGTGAAATATCGACAATCTAGTTGAGAGTTAAAGGATTTGTTTTACAAGACATCCTTGGCTTTTTCTCGAGACATGTACGATATGTAGAGACAATATGAACTACTTCATTTTCCTCATTCATTTTAACCACCTACATTACAAATGTCTAAAATTATTGATTCCATAATATAAAATTCTTAATGGGACTCTATTAGTGTTTCCCACTATAACACTCATTGAAAAGCCAACATCAAATGAATGATTCACTACACCATGAAATGTATATCCTATAAATGATCCTTAAAATTAATCAAAGACACTGTAGAATCTGTTATGTTCAGTATTTCAACTTTTGAAATTAATCGATTTGGTGCAATATCGACAATCTAGGTGAGAGTTAAAGGATTTGTTCTCCAAGGTCGCCCTGGATTTTTCTTGAGATGTGTACGATATGTAGAGATAGTATGACCTCCTTCATTTTCCTCATTCATTTTAACCACCTACATTACAAATGTCTAAAATTATTGAGTCTGTATTATATAAATGAAAGCATAAATATCTAAAATGTTTGATTCAATGTTATATAATTGAAAACACCAGTAAATAAGGGAGTGTTATTAAGCAAAATCTAGAACCTATTAGCACCATGATTTCCATAGCTAAGGTTATAGGTTTTTCAACAATTTGCAAAGTCATGCATGCTAGCACCCATATTATTTTTATGACTGACATCATCTAACATCTCCAAGGGTAAGTTTCAAAAAGAAGCTTATAATTTATTTGTTCCATTTCCATTTGCAACTGCGCGCTGTAAAATTTGCTACGTGTTGCACAGAGCTTTTCACTGCACAAAGGTTTGTGTCGTAAAGTGGATTTCATTGTGCAGTGGGATGTCGCGCAGTGGATTTCAGCACGCAAAGGATTTTGTCTCGTAGTGGATTTTTTCATGCGTTGGATTTCGTCATGCAGTGGGCTATCACACATAGGATGTTGTCGCACAATGGATTTCACCACGAAAATGATTATGTCGTCCAATGGATTTTGTTACACAATGGATTTAGTCATGCAGTGGGCCGTTACGCATAGGATGTTTTCGCGTAGTGGATTTCATTGCACAACGGATTTCATCATGTAGTTGATGCTGTTGCACATAGGATTTCACATAGTGTATTCTGTTGTGCACAGGATGTTGTCAAGAAGTGTATTCTGTCACTCCTAGGATTTTTTCGCGTGGAGGATTTCATCGCGCAATGGATTTTCCTGCGCATAGGTACAGGTTGCGCTGCGCAAATGACTAGTTTATGTTGGATTACTAAGAGGGGGGGCGAATCAGTAATAACGTAATTATAATTCTTTTTCTTCAAATGTTATATCAATGTAGAATTATTATCCAATAATGAGCAGTAATAAATAAATAATCACACACATACATAGTATACCAGTGTTTTATGTGTAAACCCAAATCGGGAGAAAACCATGAAATGCTTTTTCTTATATGTCTTGAAGAATTACATTCATTGGAAACACCAACTTCCTTTGTTTTCTAGCTGCAACTGGAAGGAGGCTCCAACCCCCTAGTTTCTCAGGCTACAACCTAAGGAAATCTCCAACTCCCCAAATCTTTGGCTACAACCAAAAGGAGGCTACAACCCCCAATGTTCTATGGCTACAACCGGAAGGTGGCTACAACCACCTGTCCTTGCCCCGTCCTGCCACCCTGAAGTAGAAGTAGAATGATGGAACCACTGTCACACTATCACTGTGAGAAATACCAATGTAAACCTATACCAATAAATCTGAACCATGCATCAACCATGCATCAACCTGTATCTCAACCTGTAATCAACCTGTACCACAAAAAAGTGCATCAACCATGCACCAACTTGTAATCAACATGTACCATAAACAAGTGCATCAACCATGCACCAACATGTAATCAACCTGTACCATAAACAAGTGCATCCAACCATGTGCCAAGTATGTACCAATCATGTGTCAACTACTCATCAAGTATGAATCATCAATATGTACCAACATCATCAACTATACACCTCATGTATGTGCGCCAACTCATCAACTACTTGTCTCAACCATGTACTCAACATGTACCTCAACCAAAAGCCCTCATCAATTTCATCATCCAAATTTGATTTGTAGCTCTGTAATAGACCTGGTGTATATGATCACATTCCTGCAAACCTTCCTTAACTTTAAAAACAAGAGACTAGCATTTTCATCAAACTTTTCTTTAGTCTCACATGCCTAGTTTTGGATTAGTCAACAACCCTAACTTGAAGTAATCATAACTTTGAACCTGTAATGTATAAATATCTGAAACTGATACACAATTTTATTTTGTGTGTTTTACGCAATTCCTCCAAGTGGCACTACTTGTAACCTCTCAAAAAAGGAGTTATAGCAAAAATTTCATACCTTGCTGAATTCTATCTTATTCTAGAGAGAGAACTTGTAGAGCATGCCCCACACAAAATATTTGATGAAATGATATGAAGCTATTAAAAAAAATACTACAGACTGTACCCTAACCAACACAATTGGTCTCACTAAATTTGGATCTGTTATGAAAAATTTATGACATTTTTACCCGAAACACCTGATTTTGAGTAGTTTTAGGACTGACCACAAACCCTATTTTCCACAGAGTGTAACTCCAAAAATACAACGAACCACAAGATTAATTTTTAACCACATATACTTGGATATGTTTTATCACTTTAATATCAATTGCAGAATCTGAATCATTATAGAAAAAAAATTATAGCGAAAATGGTGAGATGACCTGAAAATAACATACCTTAGAAAGCACCATCAAAAGAATTTATCCTTCCTTGCATTTCAGCCTTCTTTTCTTCACGTTCCTTAGAATTTCGGCTTAGATATCATTTGTATACCTCATACACCTATAGATATTCAATATGCTTAAGTGTGTTTCAAATGAGAGAGCCTTTCCTCTTATTTATACTCTTCAAGTAGCTTCCTTAAAAACATCTTCTAGGTCACTTGGCCCCACTTTCCTTATTTTAGGGTTGGGTCCACTTCTAATTTCTCCATTAAAATTATTATTGAAATAATTTATTTTGTATTCACTTTGAATTATAATACACTCATCACTTCACTTTATTATTTACCTTTTAAAATCTCTTAAACCACTTTGATTACTTTGACCTTTTGGGGCTTCTAGATGACATATGAGGGTCCTCCAAATTCGTAAGGCCATAACTCTCAAACCGTGAGGAGTTATGTGACGTTATAAATACCACCAGAAATGGCATGACATGTACTATCCATATATAATAGTATTATCTAAAAATATATCATAACTCATACCGTTACCCATCAAACAAACTTGGGTCCATTAGCTAAACCTGGGGTCTCCAACTTCTCATGGCCATAATTCTCTAACCGTGAGGAATTATGTGACGTTTCACATGCCACCGGAAATGACATGACAAGAACTATCCATCTAGGATATTTTCAATGACAAATTCACTTTCCTTCATCTCATTATTCCACAATTAATCATGGGTTCTCTTACTCCACAAAGCGTCTTCCCATGAGGGCTTTCACCATAAGGGGACCACTTTGGAGTTCATCCATATTTACTTCTTATCAACCATGACAAAAAAATAATGAGTCATATTTACATCAAACACTATTGGGTCCATTACCCAAACCTTTGTACTACGATTCTCTCTTCAAGGGTTGACATCAATGACAACCAACCTTAATCAACAGTTTAGTGGTCAACTTCAAAATCACTTTCTGACCAATTGGAGAGGAGTTTTTAAAATCCCCGAGAAATTTTGTTGAGGAAAACCCAAATAATAAAAACCTTTCTCAGATTTTAAAAACGTTTCATATTTTGGGAGATTCGAAGGGGTCTTTGAGCACTATTTTTTAGTTTTCATGATTTCTTGTCCGAGACATGTTTTTGAGACATGTATTCCAGCCATCTGGAGATGAGTTTCAAGAAACCAAGAGAGGGGTTTATTTCTAGTGAGATTAAATAAAAAAACCTCTCTTAGTTTCAAAAAATAGGTTTTTATTAGTGAGATATGATTTCATCTTTAACGCCTATTTTTCCAGTTTCTTGTGCAATCTGTTGTGTTTTTTTGTTGTAGGTTACTATTGCGTAGCAGACTTACTGTGAAAGGGTGTTAGAGTGTCCAGAAGTGCACATGATGTCTCATCACAACCGTATGGTATAATTGTGATCATTATCAATGATTGTAAATAATATTTACGTTACGATTATGATTTGGCAAAGTTGGGTTTTCTATTTTTAGTGAATCCGTTGAAGTTATTGTTTACTTTCAAAGAAAATAGATCCATGATTCTAGGAGGGAGTAGTTCGACCCTAGCAACCAAGGGTGACATTAGTTTTCTATATATGGGGATCATTTTCATGTAAACAGGGTTGGTTGGAAAAATTAGTATAGACAATAGCTATTGCA
Organism: Picea mariana; assembly: GCA_032191745.1. NCBI lineage: Eukaryota > Viridiplantae > Streptophyta > Pinopsida > Pinales > Pinaceae > Picea > Picea mariana. The sequence goes on along the minus strand of JASDQU010100702.1, from coordinate 128,374 downwards.
TGTAATTTGAGTTTGACAAAAACTTAATGCAAAAGTCATGTATCTTCGATGAAAAGATTCTAATTGTAGTAGTTGGATGTATTGTGCCTCTTTCTTTGTGTACGTGTTTCTTGTTATATTTATTCATATCTTTTTCTGTTTAATTCATAATTAATTTTCGAACCTGTGGATTCATTGCGCAACACCTCTTGTTCGCGCCATTTAGACAAAATGATTTTCTTCTAAAAGTTAACTTGGAATTCACCCATAGCAGTGCTTCGAGTTACTTCCTGTGTTTTCTCCTCGCAACAAATTACGATTTTTCATTGAAGACTGTTGCTTGCTTAGCATTATTCTCTCAAGTTCAGTCAGCGAGTCATTTGTTTCTGTCGCTTTCCTTGAATCGACTCCATAGCCTGAAGTATTACTTTCTTGTGCCAATATAACCAGAACCCATTATTTCAAGGTGTTAAATCTAGCCATAGTTTTAAAGCCATATCCTGTGTGAAGACAAAGTCTCTCTCGAGAGCCCTCTCCAGGTTCGAAAGGCTAGTTTCAGGCCTCAAAGTTGGTTGAAACAATAACCTCCTTCATTTGTTTATCAGTCGAATAGATTTACATAGTGCTAACATCCTAGCACAATTGTCGGGGAAGAAATTGAAACTTTTCCCCAGGAAAGAACGACATGGTTGAGTTCCGAGGTTTGAGAGAAATAGACACTTAGGCACGTATTGGTTGTATTTCTACTCTGGTGACTCCACACATCAGAAAATCAGTAGAATGTGATTCCACTGGTAGAAGAATCCAGAGATAAATTTTTCATGGTGAATCCAATCAAGCTTCAAATGCGATTCAAAGACTCCACTGGAAAATGAGACCTGTTGACAGAGATATGGAAGAGAAGTATGGAAAAATAAGGTACTTGAGCTTAAGTTTAGTTCAAGAAGTACTTTTCTATTTTATCAATATCTTCTTGTCCTTTCCTGAGTTTTTCAAAAGAATATTTATTCACTTAAATGAATCCCATAGATATACCCTTGTATATCCTTCATTGCAAACTGTAGGTATACCTCCTTCTTCTTGTATAACCGATATTCACCAAGCTCCTTCCTCTGAGCCATATGATGTTCATGATCATTCTTGTGAGCTTAATGAAACAAAAGATGAGCTCAGACATTATGTTATTAATCCTAAACCCTCCAAGATTCAAGAAAGATACAATCCTCTTAAATTTGCTTCCATCCTTCATGACTTTCCTCTGAAACATTATAAGTACCTTCCTCGGTTCGATGGAGAGCTTGATGGAAATTCAGTTGAAAAAAATATTCAGGTCTTTGAGAATTTTATAGAACTTTTTGAGATTGAACATGATGATGTGTCTATGAGGGCCTTTTCTCAGTCCTTACAAGGATATTCCAAAGCATGGTTCAAACATTTGTAGCCTCAGTCAATTTTCTCATGGGATGAACTGAGGGAATATTTCTGTAGATTTTGGGGTGAGAGAAAGCCATGGGATCTACTCCTTTTAGAGTTTTATCCAATGAGAAGAATGAAATATGAAACCATCTCAAATTTTAGTAGGAGGTTTGCTAGTCTTTATTATAAACTGCCTAAAGAACTCCAACCTCTTGAAGTTGCTGTCATGATCCATTATGTAACAACCTTTCAATCAAACTTATATTTTCTTTTGATGGAGAGGAAGTCTATTTCTTTGCAACATATGTTCAACAATGCTCAGGAAGTTGAAGACAATATTCAAGCATGTCAACAATTTCGAAATGAGGAGTTGGATGCTAAAGAACATGACAATAAATATAAACAAAGAACAATTCATTTGAATCTTGAGAAGAGGTTTAATAATATCATATGTCCTCTTGAAGCTTTAAATGTTGATGATTTTGCAAAGGATTATATTCCACTTATTGAAAAAGAAGGTGCTAATTTAGTTTCTAATCCATCCCATGATGAGCATGGAGCTGATTTTTTTATGTATTCATTTGTAGAAAGTCAAGAAAATGAATTTGCAAATAATCTTGTTGAAGAGCAGGCAGATGTCCCAAGATTTTTCTTGTTAGATGACATTGCAGATGTTGTTGATTTTCCTATATATGATGATGGTTATGATGTTGACTTCTTAGAACAACTAGCTACATGTTCTCTATAAAAAAATGTTCCTTTTCAGTAGTGTAATGAGAGAAATTGGCCTACATATCACAACTACAAAGAAGAATATGAAGAAAGTACTGAATCAAATGAAGGAAATTATTTACCTTTATGCTTTTCTTCATTTAAATTGTTGAAAGAAATTTAAATATCATCATTGAGGCAGAGGAATCTGTGCTGATGCAAAATCACACTAATTCATGGGAAAAAATTGACAAGAAATTGCAAGAATCTTCTGATGTATTTAATGACCCCATTGCTTGTTATATGGAAGGTTTTATTAGTTCAAAATTGTAGCCATTGGTTGAAGATGAATCTAAAAATGAGAGTGTTTAGAAATCCAAAGAAATTGAAAAATGTGCATATGACAACAATGAAGAAAATGAAGAAGGTTTTGAATCAGATGAAAGAACCTTGCCATTGTGTTTTGCTTGAATTAGATGAAAGAAAGCAATGGACTTGCAAATGAAAGCTATCTTCCATTATGTTTTTCTTCCTTTGAATTGTTGAAAGTAAATCATGAGATAACAGAGGAAGGAGGGAAGTCTGATTGCATTCAAAGTGACACTGTTTTACATGAGCAAATTGTTATCAGTGAGGAATACCAACAACCTTCTCATGCATTTAATGACCATGTTGCTGATTATATAGAAGGTTATTTCAGTTCAGATTTGCAGCTTGTGCTCAACTACCAGCTTGGAGATAAATATGATGGTCAATCAACGTCGATGTTAGATATGGATTGCTTTCCACCAAGGGTTTCATTTCAGCCAACACTGTCTTCTGATTCAGAAGATTGTTATTTCCAGCAGTCTCAACAGATTTTTCAGCCTCTTGGTAGCAATCAATAGGTTAAATCACATAAAAACAAGAATGTAGAGGAAGGGATGAAACATGGTTGTTGTTTTGTGCATGTTTTAGAGAATCCATTTACAATTTTGGTGGAGGCAACAAACAATCCCATTTTTTTTTAGTTTTTTGAGATTTGAATTTATAGATAAATTTTTGAATGACTTATTAGTAAACAGGATTTGGAGCAAGCATGTGCAAAGAAACAAAAAGGTGGATAAAGTTCTTTCATGGTTGCATTGGAAAATTGATTTCACTTGATTGACATGTTTTTCAGCAATTAGGGTACGTAGGAGTGCAAGTATGCTCTGTACTACGAGCATTTCTTTTAGCAATCTGCAGTTTTCATTTTCAGCTTAGTTTCAGATTTCAGTTTGGAGCATATACAGTTTTGGGTTTTCAGCGGATGCATGTTACAAGTTACAGTTGGAAAGTTGAGTTTGGTAGCAACCCAATGGATAATCACCTAGTCTACTGTTCTTTGAGACCTCACAGGGAGGATAGCATCCCCATTGGAGCCAGTTGTTGGCACCATGATTTTCATAGCTAAGGTTATAGGTTTGTCAACATTTTTCAAAGTATTGCATGTTATCACCCATATTTGTTTTATGACTGACATCATCTAAGATCTCCAAGGGTCAGTTTCAAAAGGAAGGTTATCATTCATTTGTTCCATTTCCATTTGCAACTGCGAACTACAAAATTTTCTACGCATTGCACAAAGAACTTCACCGCATAAAGGATTCGGTTGTGCAGTGGGATGTCGCGCATAGGATGTTGTTGTGCAGTGAATTTCGTCGTGCAGTGGGCTATCGCACATAGGATGCCGTCGCGCACTCGATTTCACTGCGCAAAGGATTTTGTCATGCAGTGGATTTCGTCCCCTAGTGGGTTGTCGTGCATAGGATGTTGTCGTGCAATGGATTATGTCACGCATTGGATGATGTCGCGCATAGGATGTTGCGTAGTGGAAGCCATCATGCATAGGATGTCGTGTAGTGGATTTTTTCGTGCATAGGATGTTGTCACACAGTGGATTGTGTCGTACCTATGATGTTGTCACACAGTGGATTCTGTCGTGCCTAGGATGTTTTCGTACAAAGGATTTCATCACGCAGTGGATTTTCCTACGCACAGGCTATAGGTCACGCTGCACAAATGACTGGTTTAGTGGTCAACCTCAAAATCAATTTTTGACCAACTGGAGAGCAATTTTGAAAACCCCTAAGAGGTTTTTGTTGAGGACAAACCAAATAATCAAAACCTCTCTCATATTTTAAAAATGTTTCATATTTTGGGAGATTGAAAGGGATATTTGAGCCCTATTGTTCAATTTTCATGATTTCCTGTTTGAGACATGTTTTTGAGACATGTATTTCAACCAGCTGGAGATGAATTTCAAGAAATTGAGAGAGTTTTTTCTTTATAATGAGCTTAAATACAAAAAACTCTCTCAGTTTCGGAAAATAGTTTTTTATAGTGAGATATGATGTCATCGTTAACGCCTATTTATCATTATGGCTCATCACAACCATATGGTCGAATTTTGATCATGACATAAATATGATGGTCAATGACATTATGGCTCATCACAACCATATGGTCRAATTTTGATCATGATCAATGATTGTAAAGAATATTTCGATTACGATTATGACTTGACAAAGTCGGGTTTTCTATTTTTAGTGAATCCATTGAAGTTATTGTTCTCTTTCAAAGAAAATGGATCCATGATTCTAGGAGGGAGTAGTTTGACCCTAGAAACCAAGGGTGACATTATTTTTCTATATATGGGGATCATTTTCATGTAAACAGGGTTGGTTGGAAAAATTAGTATAGACAATAGCTATTGCATGTAATTTGAGTTCGATCGAAACTTAATGCAAAAGTCCTGTAGCTTCAATAAAAAGATTCTAATTGTAGAAGTTGGATGTATTGTGCCTCATTATTTGTGTACGTTCTTCCTATTATATTTATTCATATATTTTTCTGTCTAACTCAAAACAAATTTTTGAACCTGTGGATTCGCTGCACAACCCCCCTTGTTCATGCCATTTAGGAAAAGAATTTTTCTTCTAAAAGTTAACTCTGAATTCACCCACAACGGTGCTCCGAGTTACTTCCTGTGTTTTCTCCCTGCCACACATTACGATTTTTCACTAAAGATTGTTTCTCGCTTAGCCTTATCCTGTCAAGTTCATTCACCGAGTCATTTCTTTCTGTTGCTTTCCTCGAATCGACTCCATAGCCCAAAGTCTTACTTTCTTGCACCAATATAGCCATAACCCATTATTTCAACGTGTTAAATCTAGCCAAAGTTTTAAATCCATATCCTATGCGGAGACAGAGCCTCCCGAGAGAGCCATCTCTAGGTCCGAAAGGCTAGTTTCAGGCCTCAAATTTGGTTGAAATAGTTACCTGTGTCGTCTGTTTATCAGACGAACAGATTTACATAGTGCTAATAGAACCATCAAATAACATTGTTACTTACCTTTGAAAGTATTTAAGAGGTATACTTTTAAATTAAATGTAGTCTAAATTCATCCTGATCTCTCTTCTTTTATTTAGAAAGAGTATATAAGTATCAAATAGCAGCAAACTTTTGTGACTTTTTTTTGTTTAGTTTAGTCTTGATTGGAATTTGAATATCATTAGAAATGAAACTCTTGTTTATCAATTCAGTCTTGATTGGCATTTGAATCTCATTAGGAAATGTTATATCTAGGTCCTAATGAATGGAAAATTCAATAATATAGAACATATGGTATCGACAAATATGAATTAGACTATCTATAGTCACATTCCATGATCTAAGCTACGAGGTGGATATATGTCCTTTACCTTAGCTTATATATGAAAATCACCCATGCCCCTGCAACATCTATAAACATGTAGACAACACACTCATAACCACAACTTGTCAATCATTATCAAAAGAAGAAACCTACTTGGTATAAATTAGTATGCTAAGTTCAGATGATTAAAATTGTAATATAGTCACTTAACGTTGCATTGTGAATTGCAATTCTTTAATTGTTTTTCATTGGGAATTGTAATTGTGAAATACAAACATCTTTAGAGAACATGACTCCTCGATTAAAAATTGTAATTATGACACCCTTAATGATAAAAATCGACAAATCAACAAATCATTAAAAACTCACAAAACATGAGAGTGAGTTTTATAAAAGTGAATAATTACATCATTGCATTAAATATATTTGAATTCACTCATAACCACATCTTATCAATCATAATCCAAAGAAGGAACCTACTTCATATAAATTAATTTGCTAAGTTAAAATAAAAAAAAAATTGTAATCCAACCACTTAACCTTGCATTGAGAATTCTATTTTTTTTTTTAAATTGCATGAGGAATTGTAATTATGAAATATAGACACTTTTGGTAATTATGATTAATCCATTGGAAATAGAGATTAGGCATATGATTGGACATTCAATGATATTTATATTGTTTTGGTTGAACAAGTCACATAATTGAAATAGATAAAAAAATAAATAAAGAAGCCATCGTTTTTTTGGGTAATTGTAATTTTATTTGCAAGAGGTCATAGATGAACAAATAACATCCAAGTTTTAAGAATGTATTTTTTATAAAGAAAGAGAAAAATGTTCCAATGCATTGATTTTAGTGAATAATTGCATCATTGCATTAAATATATTTGAATTCACTTATAACCACATCTTATCAATCATAATCCAAAGAAGGAACCTACTTCGTATAAATTATTCTGCTAAGTTAAAATTATAAAAATTGTAATCTAACCACTTAACCTTGCATTGAGAATTCTATTTTTTTTTAATTGCATGAGGAGTTGTAATTATGAAATATAGAAACTTTTGGTAATTATGATTAATCCATTGAAAATAGTGATTAGGAACCCTAGATCATTGGAAATTCAATGATATTTTTATTGTTTTGGTTGAACAAGACACATAATTGAAATAGGTAAAAAATAAATAAATAAGTCATCGTTTTTTTTGGGTAATTTTAATTTTATTTGCAAGAAGTCATATATGAGCAAATAACATCCAAGTTTTAAGAATGTGTTTTTTATAAAGAAAGAGAAAAGTGTTCCAATGCATTGATTTCAGTGAAAATATAATACATTTTTTTTTTAAGTAAAAAATGGGTGTTAACTACTATATTATATTGACAAAAATACAGAGACAAAAATACATAGAGATATAGGCTTATTGTGCCACCAAATATGTAGCGATTTACAGGAAACTAGCACATTTTGGGGCAAGTATAATGTGTCTAGGAAAATAGGCTAAAATACTGTTTCGTCGTCTGTCTTGCCTGAAGGAAACCAGGACAGATGGAAGTAGATTGTCTTAACTCTGAACAACAACATGATGTAAAACCAAACTAAAAAGAAAAGCTCAAATACATGGTGACCTGTCGCCCTTGTCCTCCTGACACGCAGATTTGGCCTGAATGACAAACGACTGTGCACACGTTGAACATTTTCGCTTTGCTGGAGCATTGGAGTAAGTGTCAAGGAGAAAGTCCAAGCGTTGTCCCATGAGAAAGGATCTATGCTCCTGGTCTGCCATTTGTCCTCGGAGTTCGAGCACGAGATACAAATGTGTTGCACGGAGGAGTGGAGCATGCAATTCGCTGGTTACTGCCTCGCCTGAGGTGTCTTTCTCCACTTCAGCTCTAGCCTCGACCTCGTCCATGTCTGCAATGTCTGTGTGATGCATCATTACTGTATAGGCGCTTTTCGAGATCTCTTCCTCGTATGTCACCTCCTCGACGTAGCAGGTTGGGATGTCCTCACAGAGCCTCCCCATTTTCTTTTCTATTGCTAGAGATTCCAAGGTGGTTTCCATATCATCCGGGCACGGTATTTCTTCTATGTAGCAAATTGGGAACTCTTCTTCAGGCTCTTCCTCCAGATAGCTTCCAACTTGTGTTTCAGGCTCAGTTGCCGAAATTTATTCTTGATTCATGCCTATGGGCTTCCAATTGTCCAGGGGTGGAGGGGTATGAGCTCTCCTCTCCATTGCAGGCTCAGTTACAGTGGCATAGAGTGCCATGTAGGTGACTCTAGCTCTTTGCTGGAGGATAGAATTTGTCATCGTGAGTGTGCACTCAAAATGTTTCCTTCTCTATCGTTGCACAGTGTGGGTGTGCTAAGCCGAGCCACGGCGAGGATTTCCTCGCTCCCTTAGCATTGCAGAGGAGGAGTGAATAGAAGGCACCTCTGGAGTCAGCGAAATACATATGAGATTACACTAGAGCTCACAGTCGGTAGGGAGGTTTAGAACAAGAATGAACCAACTATGTCCAGGCTTCCTCGCTTTCATATTTTCATGGGACGGCATCACATGGCCCCTCCTTAATTCTACCATATTGAATGCTGGAAGTGTTGGCTCTTTCACTTGAGGGAGAAGTCCCGCGTCCGTAAGTCTGTTGTAATGGCCTGCTACCATCTTTAATATTGATGGGATGGGGAGCGGCCTACAACATTTAATCTCTGGTTTAGTGATAAGCCGAGTGGCAAAGATGGTCTATGTGTCACCCCATCTAGGGCGTGAAAGTATAATACATTGATCTTAACACCAATACAATATATGTTATGTGTGAAATATGTCTAAGAGATATCAAGTAGTTGCATTGATTTAAGTATTGTGATATTATGAAGTAGGGTTTGTAATTTAATAATGTTTGTTAAGTTTCTTTAATTATCATGAAGTTTTTTTAGTATGAAATGAATGAATATGAATTTGGTTTCATTTAGGTGGTTGGAGGAATAATTGTTATCTTTTCTATCTAAGTTTAATTTCCATAAGTAACATATTGACTTCTTAATGAGTATAAGAAAAACTTAAGAATAAATATTGAAAAAAATCAAATATCTATTTGATATGATTATATTAAACTCTTTTATAATTGGATTGAATCAAAGACTAAGAGAATTGGATAATAATATAAGAAAAATGAATATTAATATCAAAATAATTTCGATAATTTTTTATACAATTATATTAAACTCTTTTATAATTAGGTTGCATGAAAGACTAAAAAAATACATAGTAATATAGAAATAAATTTTGGTGGCTACAAATTACATCATGAACCAATCTCTTCAACATGTCAAGTATTATTTTAAATTTGGGAATTAATATCCCATAAATATAGGTGGGGTATTATATTGGAAGATCAAATAAATAAACAAATGACTTTCATTGCATTGACATATTATTTTTGCACATAGAGTAGTGAAGTGTAAGGGAGAGATGCTCTCATGTACATGATGTAAAAAAAATAAAAAAATAAGTATGCATAAATCATACATATGTATATGACAACATCTAAACATACACAAACGTTGCTCTTTTCTAGGCATATCTGATCAATTTTGTCAGACATAAATTGTTGGAATTGTTGGTAATTCATATTGATGTTGATCATCAATATGATGATGATCATCATCATTGGAAATATTAGATGGGAAATGCATTGGAGCACTCACAAACACAGATGGACAATATCCTGGAGAATTCATGTTGTTGACAATGAATGTGATATAGGAGAGATAAGTTTAGCATGGATGGGATTTGTTGGTTGTTGTGAATAAATGATGGGATCATCATGTATAGAAATTGATGTGATTACATCAGTATCCACAATAAACATTGAAGCTAGAAATGAAGAAGCTAGAGTTGATTGCATGGCCACTGTTTTAGCCCTTTGTTTACATGGAGGATGTTTGGAGAGAAGAACTATGGTCTCATATTTTATTATTATTTTGACATTTAGTGAAATAGAATTTTCTTTAGATATCGACAGGGATAACCCTTCCATATATAC
>JASDQU010100702.1:34847-75430 GCA_032191745.1 Picea mariana | reverse complement strand
AATTGATTCTCTTATATTTAGTTTGCACTTACTGTGACATTAACAACAAAAAGACAACCATGTTTGAAGTTGTTGCCTTGGTAATTGAGGAATCTGGTTCCCTTAAGCTGGGTGCAGTTTAGGTTGAGGCTTATTGCATTGATATCGTGGTCAATAGTTGATGAATGCACCTGCCTTATCACACCAGACACATAAGATTCCTCTTTACTCACTCCATTCTATTTGCAGATCCTCTGCTTGACAATGTCACTTCTCTACTTTTGTTGGGCATGTTACTATCAAAGGCCTTTCTCTGTCATGGGAAAAAGTATTTTTTTATTGTGTCCTAAAGAATTGTATCCCAATGCCTCCCTTATTTTGGCCGTAATATACTGACTTCTTCACTTTTACCACTGGTTAGGCTGGTTTAATCTTTGTGAGTCTTCCATTCCACTTGACCAGCAAACTTAGGATGCATATTCGGAACCACATGCTAATCTCATTCTTTGACTCTTGTTGCAGATGACTGCGGGAGGAATTTTGAATGCTTTGTATTCCTTTCACAACCAGGATATTGCAAGGGGTCTTTTGGCAACAACTTTCCTTTTGGTCGTCTTCAATTGCCTTAGCAGCTTTCAAATTTATTCTATGCCAGTCTTTGACAGCTTTGAAGCAGGTTACACCAGCCGGACCAATAAGCCATGCCCTCCTTGGGTTCGTGCTGGATTTCGTGTGTTCTATGGCTTCATTTCTTTCTTCATTGGGGTTGCACTTCCCTTTCTGTCCAGCCTTGCAGGTCTGTTAGGAGGTTTGACTCTGCCAGTGACTTTTGCATACCCTTGTTTTATGTGGGTTTGTATCAAGAAGCCTAAAAAATATAGCTCGGGCTGGTACTTGAACTGGGGTCTTGGTATACTTGGGATTCTTTTCAGTCTGGCATTCTCAATTGGTGGAGTGTGGAGCATGGTTGACAGTGGTTTAAAGCTCAAGTTTTTCAAGCCAAATTAGCAATGTATAAAACAGCTGAATATAAATCAGTACTTAATATATTTGTTTTGTCTTTTTGGTGGTCCTTAAACGTATAAAATAGACAGCTCAAGCATATCCCACAACACTTCTCAAGTCAGGCTCATTTGGTGATCATAGGATTTTGATGTATATATATTCATTGCTAAATCTCAAGATAATCATAGCAAATATGAGTAAGACAATTAATTGTTCTTCAAGATTTGTGGGTTAGTTGGCTGAAGAATTATAGGTATAATGTGTATCTTTAAAGTAAATCTACAGAGTTATCTCATACTAGAATGCATTTCCTTGCAAGCCCAATACTGTGAAGTTTTGATAGATTTTTCATATTCTTCCTGAAAGTTTCCAATGTATATTTGAGGAAGAAATATGCTCATTTTTTTTCCCAAAGTATATTTGAGAAAGAAATATGTTTCTTTTTTTTTCCAAAATATATCTGAGGAAAAAATATGTTTTCTTTTTGCAATGAAATTCTGGCTGAAAACCCTCACTTCTCATCAGAATACTTCTTCATGATTCATGGATGATAAACTGGATAAAAGTTGGCAGGCCCTGATTACTAAACCTAATCTAAAGGGATAAAAAAAAAGAGAGTCACAAGCATGAAAGATCTCACATTTAACTCTAAACCAATTGAACTAACCCTCAAAACTAAGAAATATATTCATATAACAGATATACATATTTTTATTTTAACTAATACTTGTAATTTTGGGTTTGAGTTGAAGAGAAATAGTTGAGTTCGGTCCCACTTGCAAGGAGGGTAGAAGCCATCCCTATTACCGATGATTGAAGGTGGTACCATCTGCGATTGTCACTTGTTATAGTGCTGACATCTCAGATGGAATAACTTTGTTATTTGTTATAATGTTAGACATCTCACAGGGAAGAACTTTGTGCTTCCACGGAAAATTGACCTTTCATATGAAATCAGCGTAGATGTATTGACCTTTCATATGAAATCAGTGTAGATCTATTTTTAACTTTCATATGAAATCAGTGTAGATCTATTTTTAACTCTGGACTGTCAAGAGCTTAGATGGATCTAATATGTCAAGGTGTGAAACTTTCTCAAGCTGCTTGGATCCTTAAGTTGTGTTCTCTTCTCACGTGAAACACTTCCCTCTTGGTATCTAATTGTTTTGAATAATGAAAATATTTCTGAATTAGACATTAAATTGTTTGTTTTTAAATCAATATAAAATATTTTTACAATTTGTTTATTTCAATGTTTTTTCACATAGATTTTTTTTTTTTTAATTTTACTTCTATATAATTTTAACTTATTGGGGAACATGAGTGAGATTAATTTTAATTTATTATCATATGTTTAAAGAGAATATAAGTGTGAGATTAATTTTAATTTATTATCATATGTTTTTAAAGAGAATATAAGTGAGGTTAATTTTAATTTATTATCATATGTTTTTAAAGGAAATATAAGTGAGATATTAGGAGTTTATTAGATTTTCTAATTTTGTTTTGAGAAGTATATTAATTTAATGTATTTAAACAATTATTATGAAATTATTATTATTTACAATTTTTTTTTTATATATATATATGTTATTTATCTATTTTAATAATAAGTTTATTTATTATCATGAAATTATTAAATTATTTAATACTATTTATTTGTATATATGTATGTGTATTATTTATCTATTTTAATAACGAGTTTAAATAAAAAAAATATTTCTTTTAATAAAAAAATATCATGTATCAATTTCATGTTAACATAAATTTACACATCTTCATTATACTCAATTACAGAAAACACTTCCAAACTCAATAACTCAATAAGTATTGTTAAACATGATTTTATGTGACACAAAGTGACATAGGTTAGCACTCCACTAATGATATTTATTATGCCCTACGAAATATGTAGGATCTGATTGTATTACAAGTCATGTTGGATCTGATTGTATTATTCATGTTAATGTTGGAGACAAAAAAAATTCCCATTCTTTTCCTAAAGTTTTGAGGTTGAAACTTTTGATGGGATGGCATTCGTTGTGTGTCCACGCTTGATGTATGGGCACTGGTTGGGGTTAATTGTAGGTAATATTGTTGTATTGAAATCGAAGGGTTGGTTTCTCCCTTGCTAGTTACTCCTTTGTTTCTTGTTGCTTTTGCGATTATTTTAGTTGAGTTTGATTTTGTTTGCCTTGTTCGGGTGTCTTGCTTTGGAGCTTAGTAGGGTGGTTGGGCACTTTTGTTCCCATATGGTTGATAGTATTTGTCTTTCTCGGTGTTTTTTTTGTTGATTGTGTGACTATCTTTGTAGAATGTGATTTTGTTTCGTTTGTTCAGGTGTTTCCTTTTGGAACTCAAAGGAGGTGGTAAGATGCTTGTTTTTCAATGTGGTTGATAGCATTTTCTTTTGTGTTTTCTCCATAGACTATTGATAGCATTTGCCTCTGTGCTAGCTTTTCCTTCTCTAAAACACTATTGGCAGGTTGATAGTTCTTTTTATTCTTGTGAGAGTTGTAGTTTAGTGTGGCAGGTTGATAGTTCTTTTTATTCTTGTGAGAGTAGTAGTTTAGTGTGGCAGGTTGATAGTTCTTTTTGTTCTTGTGAGAGTAGTAGTTTAGTGCATGGCCTGTATAGTTATTGCCTTCAACTTATGGGTTGCTGTAGATTTGCAAGTTTGAGTTGGATTTGTTGTTTGAGATTATTAGTGGTGAGTAAGCTTCCTCATTGTTAAGATAACACTTTGCTCATTTATTTAGTTTTATTTTGTATGAAAGGTGGATTTGTGAGTTTGAGTTGGATTTTTTGTTTGAGATTATTAATAGTTAGTAAGCTTTTCAGTTTTATTTAGTATGAAAGGTGGATTTGTGAGTTTGAGTTGGATTTTTTGTTTGAGATTATTAATAGCTAGTAAGCTTCCTCACTGTTAAGGTGGCTCTTTGTTCATTGATTTAGTTTTCTTTGGTTTCATAGGTGGCACTTTGTTCATTGATTTAGTTTTCTTTGGTATGAAAATTTGCATGCCTAATACCTATAAATGTTGTTTTGCTGTGATTTTCCTTTGCCATTTCCATTTCTCTTTGCGTGTTTTGCTCATTCAATTAGTTGTTGTTTGATTGATAGTTTGGTGGTCATCTACCTAAGGTGCAAGCTCATTACTACTTTTCTCCATTGTGAATTTTCTTATTCGTTTAGTGATGGGCTTAGGAGAAAGAGAGGCATATATCTTTGTATTGTACAAGAGTGGACATGGTGTTGAAGAAGACTATCTTCAAGTAGTTTGAACACTACTATTGGCATTGTGGTAGTTTGTTTCACTCTACAATAAGCCCATTTCTCTACTTTAATGGAATAACTTTATTTGCATGAGAGTAGTAGTAGTTTAGTGGATGGCCCTTACATTGATTGCCTTATGCTTAAGGGTTATAGAGGATTTATGAGTTTGAGTTGGGTTTTTTGTTTGAGATTGTCAATAGAGAGTAAACTTCCTTACTACCAAGGTAGTTCTTCGTTCATTGATTTAGTTTTCTTTGGTATGAATGGTTGCATACTCGTAAGTGTTGTATTGACTTTGTATTGTTATTTTCTTTTGCCCTTTCCATTTCTCTTTATTGATGTGTGTTATCTCCGATTTCTATGGATAACTAGGAGATCATGTCTCGAGGCCCACAGGTCCTAGACATGGAGTACTGAGAGCAAGATTGACCTGAGCATGGCCCTGGAGAGCCCATCATTTTCTTCTTTCATCACACTCGTCTTGTCAGCAGCAACAACATCCATCACCTTCGGCTTGGTCTTGTATCAAAAGAGGCTCTTGCTCCATGAGGTAATTGATCCAGGTATCATGGTATGTGTCACTTTTGATCATTAAAACCTTTAAATGTATGCATCTTATTCATTTTATCTCTGACAACTGCTTCGATCTTACATTAGCCCACTTGACCATGCTTGGGGAGATTGACAGGGTGCCCTAGCAAGCCTGTACCCATAGGTTTTGGTTTGTCACCGGGGGGATTTTTGAAGAGCCATCGTCCACTCTCATCATACCACCACTTTTTCATCTTATCTCCCGCTCATTTATCCCATTCCCTTTGTCCGGGCATTGGATTGACCTGTTTATAGGGTTGCACCTTATCTTGTGGGAAGAAGGGGCTAAAGGCCTAGAAGGTAAAAGCAGTTGGTAAAAGATAAAAGCCTAGAAATAAAACCTCGAGATTTTTCGCCCAAGGATCCCCAAGAAGGCAATAAAAAGCCTTTCAGCAAGAAACAAGAGGGACTCGAAAAATAACAAACAAGACCTAGCCAAGAGGATAGGGGGTCTCATCACGAGCCAGCCTATTAGGTTCATGGGTACCTAACAGTGTGACATTGCCACCATCTGGTTACTATGTCGGGGCAGTGACCTTTGGTTGCATGGCCAAGGGAAAGGGGGTCTCATCACGAGCCAGCCTTCTCATCTCTGTGAAAGTACTTGGGTAACACTGTCAACTCTAGTCACCATGCCAAGGCAGTGTCCTCCGGCTAGCCCTTGAATAAAAAGAAAAAGAAGAAGAAAAAACAAATAAAGAAAAGAATAAAGGCAAGAACATGCTTGGAAAAATTGCATCCATGACAAGTACAACTCGCCTTCTACAAAGGCACCCACAGATAACATTATGCATCCTTGGCTCTCACTCTACCCACATGTCTGGACATCCCCTAGCCACATCACCTCATTTACATGGCTTGGATGAAACTTTCATGGAGACTTCCCTTTCCTTGTGGATACTAGCCCAATAGGACATCTCGTCCTTTTCTTCAATCTTGTATTGTAGGTTTTTGTAATATCTTTGAGCTATTGACCGATGTATCAGGGTTTTTATGCATATGTTTGATAATATTAATGATGAAATGTAATTGACATTGCTATGATCCATATGACTAATGAGCCCATAGAGGGCGTAGTTTTTGATGTGCAGGACCATGCCCGACGGATAGGTACCATTTGGACCGGTACACATGGGGAGATGATCAGTTCGGACCTCCATGGGGCTGAAGAGCCCATCAGATGGTTGCTGAGACCCCATCAAAGGGGCAGAGACATGACAGTGTTTGATCGAGGTTTTGCACCAGAGAAGAAGAGGACGTCCCATCAGAGGCACTTTGGCAGAGCTCGACCTAGGGGGAATGACTCCTTTTCAGTGGAACATTGGCCTTGGAAGGCTCAGAACGTCCCCATCCTCAACATGACGTCATTTAGCTTCATGGTCATTTTTGGAGGCAGACTGGGCAACAGTGGCACGTGTGGCATGTTGGAGAGGCCCCTGGGGGGATAACGTTTTGCTCTTGGATGTATCATCTGCCCTAAAAGGGGCTAGCACCTCCCTTGAAGGGGCTTTTACCTTTATTACAACTTAGTTAGGGTTTTAATTTGACAATTTAATGTAAAAACAGTATTCTGGTCTTGTCGGCCATTTTTATGACCTAAAATTAATTAAGGTCATTGATACACTATATATTGAGGATTTTCACTCTCATTTTGACATAACACATCACTCACTCTCCTAGTGAAGTGTGATTTTTGCGCTCTATTGAGGTTATTGGCTTATTTGAGGAAGGCGGACTTGTTTAAGGAGGAGATTTTTGACATTCTATGGTGTTTTTCTTGAAGGAAGGTTTACAACTAGGGATTGCATGGTTATTTTCTTGATGATTTGTAAGTACTTTTCTGTAAAAATTCTTGATTGAATGGTTGTAGTTTAATTTCTTGCATCTATTTATAAATATTGCTGAATCAAAACCCTAGTGGACAAACACACAAGTAGGTCGTTGTCTCATGTCCCTTGATAGAAAAACTTTTAGCCATTAAAGAAGAAGAAGAGAGCCTAGCCATAGCTACACTCTTTCTTTCTTCTTCCCTTAAGTTAGCCGTGCCTTTGAACTTCAAGAGGAAGAGAACGTCCTAGGCCTAGGTTATCTACACCTAGGGCCATTTTCTTTTAGGGTTTGATGAAAGAGCCTTGCCTTAACAACACTCTCCCTCTTTAAACTCTCTTGTCTTGATTTTGCTTTTCATTGAGCTAGTTGTTTGTCGGGAAGGAGGAGAGAGCACGAGGCCTTGCTTTAGCAACACCAGAGTGAGCTTTTCTTCCCTAGGGTTCTGTCTTTGAGGCCCTGCTTTAGCAACACCTTGAAACCTTTCCCTCTTGTCCTTTAAATGTCATCCCCTTCAACTTGTGTGTCCTTCACCTTTTTGACTCCATTAACCCTTAGGCACTGATATTGAGCCTCCAACGTTGAAGTGAAAGCGATCAAACAACTCTCAAAACCTTTGCTAAATTGAAACCCTAACTAACTACTAACCCTAAAGGGCTGACGTCGCCCTTGGTTATTTCATCTTGACGCAACAACTTTCATTTATTAGGCAATTGGATGGTGTTTAAAAGCATTTATTGAATGAGGGATTGATTGCTACATCATCTTGATGTTTATTGGTGAAGTGATATTATTTCATTGCTATATTAACGAACATTGATTTCGTCAATCTTTATTGTTATAATTGCTTATATATTGATATCAGATAGTCTTATGAAGTACTAACCCATTGAATCATAGCTTGCATATATATTGGTTTGTTGTTGCTTTGTTCCGAGCAGGTGTTCTTCTTTGGGCCCACACTTCATTATTGGTTGTTTAGCTGGGACTATCTGTTTTGGTGGTGATCTATGAAGGGGGAACTTTACTTTGACTTTTAAACTTTTTCCTCTTCAAAACCCCAGGTTACCGAGGACGTCTCCCCTGGGCCTAACCCCCCCTAAAGAGAAAGAACCTCCCCATTGTGGTGACATTGGGTGGGATAGGTTCCTGTTACGCCAGTTTGGCCTTCTACTTCATAGCCATTTGACCTAGGTACAAACTATGCGATAAAATTTTGGCGCCATTGTCGGGGAACACTGAGTCAATTCTCCTCAAATGACAAATCTTTTCGGTAAGCCTTGCCTCAAGAGCCTTATCTTACAATCTTGCCTGACGACTACACTAGGATGTTTTCCCTTATCCTTTGATAGTTTCAGGCAAATTATCTGGCGACTCCACTAATATTTCTCAGGGTGCCACCTTACTTTCTGTGACATTTCCAAGTTATGGGATCATGGCACACTGGGAACAAATGTATCCGAGTATTGATTTCAGAAGTTTTCAAGGATACCCAAATTACTTTGATACAAAATGGCTAAACAACTCTCCAACGTTTTTGGGCCTCCCAACTCCTCACATCGTAAATTTTTTGGAGTATTTGAGCAAGATAAAGTTGGGAGGAGAGGATGCTCTTATGAAATTGTTCTTACTCATTCTACCATCCTACTTACAAGATTGTTTTAAGAGTTGTTGCAAGGACAGGGGTATATCATATTTCATACACCTCATCAGTAGGTTTATAGACCTTACTAAGCCACATTGCCAAATGTATGAAGATGTCCTTCAAAACCTCATGGTAGCTTTAGACCACAAAGGATTCACCACTGAGATTGTAGAAGATCTCAGGAAAGCATATCATGATCAATACCAAGAATCCTCTGATATAAAAGATGAGGTTTATGAAGACCATTATCAACCCCTTGAAGAGGAGCAAGACCTCTCCCATAATCCAATAGAATGAAGCAAAGATATAACTAGAGACGTGAATTATGAAGATGAAGCACCAATAACCGCTCCTCAGTCTGATGAAGCTCTCCAAGATCTTGTCCCTCCTGCACAAGATGAAGAGAATGAGGTAAGTCATTTTCCTTTCCAGTTTTTTGATGATACCTTGTTCTATGACTCAGAAAGTGAAGAAGAAATGGAACCCTTGGACAAGCTAGATCCCCTATATCTCAAGACTAAAGATGTAGAGGCAGATCTCCCACTTGATGAAGCTATCTAAATACTTGAAGCTATTGCATAGAAAGGATTAAGCAAGGTAAATTATTCCCCCTTCCAAGTTTTAGGTGGTTCTTTACCTTATGACACAGAGAGTACATGAGTATTGGATGTTTTGACTCCTCCATGTTATGATACTGATACTGACATAGCTAATTTTGACGAGTTCATACATGTTGGGAGACGTAGGTGGGATGCGGTTAGTTATGATATGGATCCCATCTATGACATAAAAAGTCATCTCCGAGTGTTGCCTTTACAATTATCATAGCAAGCTCTTGACCAGTGGCAACAGGGAGATGAGATTTTTACCGGCTCTCCACAAACACCCAAGGTTGACCAAGTACAATATTTGCCTAATGATTTTCGGTCTTACCTTGAGGCCTTTGATGAGTACTCCTATGAGCACTTAGATTTACCCTAAGAAGATGACTATCAACCGCCACTATGCTCAGATTTTGATAGGAGTAAAAACATTATTTGCCTAAAGAAGGATTCTCATGACCTTTTTCTCCAACTACCTATTATTACTTTACCATGCCTTTCCATTAAAGGTATAGTTGGGAAGTATATTTTTAATGTTGAGTTTCCTCTTAGGCAAACCCTACACTCCAAGGGTTGGTTGGGTACTGCAAGTTTGAGTCAGTTATCCCAATTTTTTGACTTTCCCTTGATAGCTTGTCAGTGGTCTGCTAAATCTTTGTTGATCCCTTCCTTGACTTCAGAGCGTGAGGATGTCTTAGGTAGCCAGTTTGCAGGCCCTTTGAATCAGTTTTCTGAACCTTGCATTTTTCATGACCCTTTCTTGAAGTGGATTGAGTACTTTCCTCAGAGATGGACTTGGCAGGATTTTATCCCTCCCACCTGCCTCCATGATTTAGACTTTGAGATTTCCGATGATATATTCTAACTCATGACATTTTTGTGCTTGATTTATCACTATTTTGGTTTATGATGAAGCACAAGGGCAGGTATCGGGGGACATTGTTGGATTGGCTACACTAGTCATTTGACTACATCGAATATCCAATCAACAGGTAGGTAAAGGTAGGTGCTTTGCTTTACATTTGTATTATTGATTGTTTTCTTTCAGCTTATATATATACCTATGTATGTTGGGGTCGCATTACCGCCCCATTTTTGTTACTGATGCCTCTATCGAGTTTGAGCAGGTCTGCAGGTTATGCCAGAGATGTTGAGGTTCTCATGCGCTCTACGGTGAGCACATGTCTCCGAGTTGGAGCCAGATGTTATCCCCAATTTCTAGGGATAACTAGGAGATCATGTCTCGAGGCCCACAGGTCCTAGACATGGAGTACCGAGAGCAGGATTGACCTGAGCATGGCCCTGGAGGGCCCATCCATCACCTTCGGCTTGGTCTTGTATCGGAAGAGGCTCTTTCTCCATGAGTTAATTGGTCTAGGTATCATGGTATGTGTCACTTTTGATCATTAAAACCTTTAAATGTATGCATCTGATTCCTTTTATCTCTGACAACTGCTTGGATCTTACATTAGCCCACTTGACCATGCTTGGGGAGATTGACAGGGTGCCCTAGCAAGCCTGTACCCATAGGTTTTAGTTTTCCACCGGGGGGGTTTCTGAAGAGCCATCGTTCGCTCCCATCATACCACCACTTTTTCCTCTTATCTTCCGCTCATTTATCCCATTCCCTTTGTCCGGGCATTGGATTGACCTGTTTGTAGGGTTGCACCTTATCTTGTGGGAAGAAGGGGCTAAAGGCCCCGAAGGTAAAAGTCGCTGGTAAAAGATAAAAGCCTAGAAATAAAACCTCGAGATTTTTCGCCCAGGGATCCCCGAGAAGGCAATAAAAAACCTCTCAGCAAGAAACAAAAGGGACCTGAAAAATAACAAACAAGACCTAGCCAAGAGGATAGGGGTTCTCATCACGAGCCAACCTATTAGGTTCATGGGTACCTAACAGTATGACATTGCCACCATCTGGTTACCACGCCAAGGCAGTGACCTTTGGTTGCATGGCCAAGGGAAAGGGGGTCTCATCACGAGCCAGCCTTCTCATCTCTGTAAAAGTACTTGTGCGTAACACTGTCAGTTCTGGTCACCATGCTAAGGCAGTGTCCTCCGGTTAGCCCTTGAATAAAAAGAAAAAGAAGAAGAAAAAACAAATAAAGAAAAGAATAAAGGCAAGAACGGGCTTGGAAAAATTGCATCCATGACAGGTACAACTCGCCTTCTACAAAGACACCCACAGATAACATTATGCATCCCTGGCTCTCACTCTACCCACATGTCTGGACATCCCCTAGCCACATCACCTCATTTACATGGCTTGGATGAAACCGTCATGGAGACTTCCCTTTCCTTGTGGATACTAGCCCAATAGGACGTCTTGTCCTTTTCTTCAATCTTGTATTGTAGGTTTTTGTAATATCTTTGAGCTATTGACCGATGTATTAGGGTTTTTATGCATATGTTTGATAATATTAATGATGAAATGTGATTGACATTGCTATGATCCCTGTGACTAATGAGCCCATGGAGGGCGTAGTTTTTGATGTGCAGGACCATGCCCGACGGATAGATACCATTTGGACCAGTACACATGGGGAGATGATCAGTTCGGACCTCCATGGGGCTAAAGAGCCCATCAGATGGTTGCTGAGACCCCATCAAAGGGGCAGAGACAAGACAGTGTTTGACCAAGGTTTTGCACCAGAGAAGAAGAGGACGTCCCATAAGAGGCACTTTGGCAGAACCTGACCTAGGGGGAATGACCCCTTTTTAGTGGAGCGTTGGCCTTGGAAGGCTCAGAACATCCCCATCCTCACCATGACGTCATCTAGTTTCATGGTCATTTTTGGAGGCAGACTGGGCAGTAGTGGCACATGTGGCATGTTAGAGAGGCCCCTGGGGGGCTAATGTTTTGCTCATGGATGTCTCATCTACTCTAAAAGGGGCTAGCGCCTCCCTTGAAGGGGATTTTACCTTTATTACAACTCAGTTAGGGTTTTAATTTGACAATTTAATGTAAAAACAGTATTCTGGTCTTGTCGGCCATTTTTATGACCTAAAATTAATTAAGGTCATTGATACACTATATATTGAGGGTTTTCACTCTCATTTTGACATAACACATCACTCACTCTCCTAGTGAGGTCTGATTTTTGCGCCCTATTGGGGTTATTGGATGATTTGAGGAAAACGCACTTGTTTAAGAAGGAGATTTTTGGCATTCTATGGTGTTTTTCTTGAAGGAAGGTTTACAACTAGGGTTTGCATGGTTATTTTCTTAATGATTTGTAAGTATTTTTCTACAAAACTTCTTGATTGAATGGTTGTAGTTTAATTTCTTGCATCTATTTATAAATATTGTTGAATCAAAATCCTAGGGGACAAACACACAAGTAGGTCGTTGTCTCATGTCCTTTGATAGAAAAACCTTTAGCCATTAAAGAAGAAGAAGAGAGCCTAGCCATAGCTATACTCTTTCTTTATTCTTCCCTTAAGCTAGTTGTACCTTTGAATTTCAAGAGGAAGAGGACGTCCCAAGCCTAGGTTATCTACACCAATGGTCGTTTTCTTTTAGGGTTTGATGAAAGAGCCTTGCCTTAGCAACACTCTCCCTCTTTAAACTCTCTTGTCTTGATTTTGCTTTTCATTGAGCTAGTTGTTTGCTTGGAAGAAGGAGAGAGCACGAGGCCTTGCTTTAGCAACACCGGAGTGAGCCTCTCTCCCCTAGGGTTCTATCTTTGAGGCCCTTCTTTAGCAACACCTTGAAACCTTTCCCTCTTGTCCTTTAAATCTCGTCCCCCTCAAATTGTGCGTCCTTCACCTTTTTGACTCCATTAACCCTTAGGCACTGATCTTGAGCCTCCAGCGTTGAAGTGAAAGTGATCAAACAACTCTCAAAACCTTTGCTAAATTGAAACCCTAACTAACTACTAACCTTAAAGGGCTGACGTCGCCCTTGTTTATTTCATCTTGACGCAACAACTTTCATTTATTAGGCAATTGGATGGTGTTTAAAAACATTTATTGAATGAGGGATTGATTGGATACATTGATTGCTACATCATCTTGATCTTTATTGGTGAAGTGATATTATTTCATTGCTATATTAACGAACATTGATTTCGTCAATCTTTATTGTTATAATTGCTTATATATTGATATCAAATAGTCTTATGAAGTACTAACCCATTGAATCATAGCTTGCATATATATTGGTTTGTTGTTGCTTTGTTCCGGGCAGGTGTTCTTCTTTGGGCCTACACTTCATTATTGGTTGTTTAGCCGAGACTATCTGTTTTGGTGGTGACTTGTGAAGGGGGAACTTTACTTTGACTTTTAAACTTTTGCCTCTTCAAAACCTCATGCTACTGGGGACGTCTCCCCCGGGCCTAACCTCCCTAAAGAGAAAGAACCTCCTTATTGTGGTGACATTGGGTGGGATAGGTTCTTGTTACGCCAGTTTGGCCTTCTACTTCATAGCCATTTGACCTAGCTACAAACTGTGCGATAACAATGTGTTCGCTCGATTCATTGTTTACCATAATAGCACTAAGATGCTTAAAGGCAAATTTTTGAGGCTCTTACAAAAAATCCCTATCATTATAGTTGAATCTATGTTCACTACATGTTTTTCTTTTATTATTATACCCGCATGTTGCCTCATCTGAGAAAGAGTATAGGAGTTAAACCCACATTTTTAAAATGTATTTGGGCCCAGCTAGGCTATTGGGGATGACTTATCTCATCAACAAGGTTTGCTAACTCACTTTTTGTCATGTTTAGTTTTATTCTAGCATCCCTTTCACCGTTGGCAATATATTTGTTGTGTATGAGTCTTCTCATTGTTATGTTATGGGCCAATTTGTTCATATGATATTAGACTCATTATTTATGAATCAAGTCATGTTAGATTATTTTAGAAATCAATATGTCAGCACTAATCACATATACAAAGCAATTTCCAGGCTTCAATGAGTAGGAGGATGTGAGGGTCATTGAGAAACCTTGGGTGTGAGCTTGGGTGGACTGGCCCACAATGGAGATCTTGGCGGTAGTAGCAAATATTCAAATGAGAACTTTGAACACTGAAGTGGTAAAAGGTTCCATGTGAATAACATTTGGACATGGGTTAGTCAATTCTAAGAGATGGAGAAGCCCTATATCAATGGTGTTGTCTACATGAACATCAAAAGGGAATCATGTTAATATTCCCATACCTGGACATGATGGTGGATGGCAATGTTAGGAAATTTGAAGATGTCGTTGGGGTCCTTGGGAAGAGTTGTCTTTTCTTTTTAACAAGTTTCCCACCATGAAATTGGTTCAATTGGAGATAGGGTCTAACAGTTGGAAGAACATCGGATGTCTTGTAGTGTCCAATGCGTCCTCAACGACCCTTGAAAATATGGAGAATCGAGTGTCATCCATTATTTATTGTACTCATAACTACATCAAGTCTCAAAGGCGACTAACCTCTAGTCATTAGAACAATGTAGGTATGAATGCATGCATGCCTGCAAGTGTTGTATAGACTTTCTATTATGATTTTCCTTTTCCATTTCCATTTCTTATTATTTTCTTTGCTCGTTCGATTCATTTTTTACCATAGTAGCACTAAGATGCTTGAAGACAAAGTTTTGAGGCTCTCACATAAAATTCTTATCACTATAGGTGAATGTTTGTCCACTATGTGTTTCACTTTCATTATACCATTACATTTCCTTATTTGATAGAGAGTATAGGAGCTCAATCCATAGTTTTAAGATGTATTCAGACACAATTAGGTGGTTGGGGATGACTTATCTCATCAACAAGGTTTGCTCACTCACTTTTTGTCATGTTTAGTTTCATTCTAGTGTCTCTTTGTTTTTTGGCACCATATTTGTTGTGCATATGTAAGTCACCTCACTGTTATGTTATGGGTCAACTTGTTCATACAATCGTGGACTCACTATTTATGGATCAATCTCTGTCCACTATGTGTTTTGCTTTCATTATACCCTTTCAATGCCTTATTTGGTAGAGAGTATAGGAGTTCAACCCATAGTTTTAAAATATATTCAAACGCAATTAGGTGGTTGGGGATGATTATCTCATCAACAAGGTTTGCTCACTCACTTTTTGTCATGTTTAGTTTCATTCTAGTGTCCCTTTGATTGTTGACACCATATTTATTATGCGTATGTAAGTCACCTCATTATTATGTTATGGACAACTTATTCATACAATCATGGACTCACTTGTTAGATTACTTTAAAAAACAATGTGTCAACACTAATCACATTTATGCATGTACACATRTATAAAGAGCATATATATAAATTAAGTATGATGTGCATACAATTAGCTTATCAAAATGTTGTTGCAAGTGTCAAAATAACTATGTAAGAAATAAATTTTGAATATAAAAAAAGCAAAGTCCAAAAAATGATAGCATCACTATGTAGTGATGTTTATGAAGTTGCTAAGAGTAGTGTCCATTCTCCTACAATTGTAAAATAATTTGCAAAATAATTATGTAGAAATTCTTATACATAATGAGTAATGTCCAATCTCCTACAATTGTAAAATAATTATATATAAGTTCTAAACTAATTATGTATGAATTCTTATACACAATCTGTCTTCTTAAAATTGTCATTCTCTACCACATTGTTATCCTTCTCCACCCATAAATTCATGGGTACCTATAGCATCATAACCCCACAATGTTCATTTCTATTCTTAACGTCCCATTTGGTTGGATTATTGGTGCATGATAGTTGTCAACATGATTCGTTACTTTCCCACCTTTTTCCACTCTCAATTTCAGCTCCGATGGAAAACTGATGTGGGTTTTGGATTTAGCTTTGGAGATTGAGGTTTCACCTTGTTTATATGCAACAAACTTATTTTGAAACATTGTCTTGTTTCTTAAATGTCATATAAGATGGATTAGGATTGAGTTCTCTTCTTTTGTTGATGGTTTTGTTTGTAAAAGGAATTATGTTGTGTTTAAATGTCATGGAGAATGGATTAAAATTAAGTTTGTATTGATTGATAGCTTTGTTAAAAAAAATATTTGTTTTTTTCCATTTTATTTCCATGACAGTGAGGTCTATTTTCTTGAATGTAAGTCCAACTTGAATTCTAATGCTTAGACATTTGTTTTGGACAAGTAACCAGGGCATAGCTAATGCACTTGCATGCATGGATAGGTTTTTTTTTGGAATTGATGAATTATGGGTGTTGAGAAGTTGTGGAGATAAGAAATTTTATTTTTATTTTTTATTTTCTTATAGCCTGATGCAAAATCAGATTCTGTTTGTAGGAGAAATGTTAAGTGCTTTTTGTTTGTTAGAATTATAGGTGTTGGGAAGTTGTGGAGATAATAATTTTTAATTTTCTTAGTGTTTAATGTGAAATCAGATTATGTTTGTAGGAGAAATGTTGTTAAGAGCTTTTTATTTGTTAGAAAAAACTCAACATGCAAAGATACTTAACCTTGGGTCAATATTGATTTTAGGTTTTTTAGTTGATGAATTGTACTTAAGATTGAAATCTCTTAATGTAGGTTTTAGTTTCAAAATTTTGTTCTATCCTTGGGCATAACATGTTTCCTTTAAACCTACAAATATGAGCTCTCAAAAATATTAATATTTCACTTTAGAAACTAATTGGCTTATTGTTTAGGTCCTCTTACTAGTGGGTGACTTTGTTTGCAAAAGGAAGGTTGTTTGGTTCAATTTTATTTCCATGACCTTGAGGCTTTTCTTTATCTTGAATGCAAATCTCTTTAAATTTGTAAGGGTCCACTTGGTTAATATTAAGAGTCTACCTGATTAATCTTTTTTAATATTTTGGTTATCTTTTCTTCTCTTCCTATTTGCTCAATTTATTAAACAATGATAGAACAAAGAACACTTTACAATTTATATATTTTAAAAAAAAAAAGTATAGGTTTGTTAATTCATGCAGCAATCTAATATATAAAATAATACTATCATTAATAATATTTGAAGACCTAAACAAATAAATAATCAAAACAAGAAAAAATGAAATTATATGAACAACTTCATCTTATAAGTATAAGTTTGTTAATTCATGCAACAACCTAAACTCTAAAATAATACTATCATTAATAATATTTGAAAATCTAAATAAATAAATAATTGAGATAGAAAAAAATTATAGGTACAATGAAATATAATATGAATTTATATTAACAAATTCATCTAATGAGAAAAGAAAGTTGATTATAGGTTTGTTAATTCATGCAATAAACTAAAATCTAAAATAATACTATTATTAACAAATGCTACATGACACCTTAGTCCCTACCAAGTAATGAACTAAACTAGTGCCATGTAGCACTAGTGGGGGAGACAAGATGAATACGTAAACACAACCAATTTACACAACCACCTAAGTCTACGCAGAGACAAATATGGTGAAGTAAATGACACCGTCCATGGGTTCCACAATATAGGCACCATTTTCTAGACTTAGAAAGCATGGATATATGATGGAGCACACAATAAAAACAAACGACTACTATGGGGAAGTGTGATGTGTATTTAAAAAGTAATATAAAAAAACAGACGTACACGGGGATGGCTAAAGGAGAAATGAAAACAAGCAGTCTAGCCTATAATCGGTTACCATTGGTATAGAGCCATAAATTCTCATTGTCACTTTTACAACAAAAGGTTCAATTCATGGACCAATGACAATACAAAAGAATGAATATTGTTAAACTTTAGAAAACATCATAAAATAGGTTAAATAATATACGATCAACTTACAAACTCATTTCTATAGTCCCCTTGGTAAAGACTACTAATATTTCAAGACCTAAGCAAATAAATAATTAAGACAAGAAAAATTTATACAATGAAATATAATATGAATTTATAGTGCTAGAAATTATTAATTTGTAAAATACCTCACCCAAATTCAAATATTCATTTCTATTTACATGTACCTAAAGATAATGGATGTCAAAATAGCCACCAATATCAAATACCTCAATTGAAGTGCTATAGACTCTCGAGCCTGCTACCACCAAATCTATACTAATTTACATTTTTTCAATAAATTTCTCTACATAATGACCTTGACCTCTCCCTTCTTCTTAGCTAGTGAGTCTTGACAGTTCTATAATAACAAATCACAAACTATAATATAGACAAGTAACATTCACATTCACCTATCTGTTGGATTACTGAGAGGGGGGGTGAATCAGTAATAACGTAATTATAATCCTTTTTCTTCAAATGTTATATCAATGTAGAATTATTATCCAATAATGAACAGTAAGAAATAAACAGTCACACACATACACAATACACCAATGTTTTACGTGGAAACCCAAATCGAGAGAAAACCACAAAATGATTTTTCTTATATGTCTTGAAAAATTACATTCATTGGAAGCACCAACTTCATTTGTTTTCCAACTACAACTGGAAGGAGTCTCCAGCCCCCTAGTTTCTCAAGCTACAACCTGAGGGAAGCTCCAACTCCCCAATTCTATGGCTACAACCAGAAGGAGGCTACAACCTCCTATGTTCTTCGGCTACAACCGGAAGGTGGCTACAACCACCTGTCCTTGCCCCGTCCTACCACCTTGAAGTAGAAGTAGAATGATGGAACCACTGTCACACTATCACTGTGAGATATACCGTTGTAAACTTGTACTAATAAATATGAACCATGCATTAACCATGCATCAACCTGTAATCAACCTGTACCATAAACAAGTGCATCAACCATGCACCAACCTGTACTAAACAACCTGTAATCAACCTATACCATAAACAAGTGCATCAACCATGCACCAACCTGTACCAAACAACATGTAATCAACATGTACCAATAAAAAGTGCATCAAACCATGTACCAAGTATGTACCAATCATGTATCAACTACTCATCAACTATGACTCATCAATATGTACCAACATCATCAACTATACACCTCATGTATGTGCCAACTCATCAACTACTTGTCTTAACCATGTACTCAACATGTACCTCAACCAAAAGCCCTCATCAATTTCATTATCCAAATCTGATTTGTAGCTATGTAATAGACCTGGTTTATATGATCACATTCTTGCAAACCTTCCTTAACTTTAACAACAAGAGACTAGCATTTTCATCAAACTTTTCTTTAGTCTCACATGCCTAGTTTTGGATTAGTCAACCTAACTTGAAGTAATCATAACTTTGAACATGTAATGTATAAAGATCTGAAACTGATACATACTGTTCTTCGGTGTGTTTTATGCAATTCCTCCAGGTTTCACTAGTTGGAACCTCTCAGAAAAGGAGTTATAGCAAAAATGGCATACCTTACTGAATTCTGACTTATTCTAGAGAGCGACCTTGTAGAGAGTTCCCCACACGAAATATTCGTTTAATTAATCTGAAACTATTACACATCATACTATAGACTGTACCCTAACCAACACATTTAGTCTCACTTAATTTGGATCTGTTATGAAGAAGTTATGATGTTTTTACCTGAAACACCTGTTTTTGACTAGTTTCAGGACTAGCCACAAACCCTATTTTCCACGGAGTGTAACTTCCAAAATACAACGACCCACAAACTAAATTTTTTACCACAGATACTTGGGTATGTTTTCTCAATGTCATAGAAATTTCACGTTCTGAATCATTATAGAAAAAATGTTATAGCGAAAATAGTGAGATGACTTGTAAATAACATACCTTAGAAAGCACCATCAAAATAATTTATCTTTCCTTGCATTTCGGCCTTCTTTTCTTCACCTTCCCTCAGAATTTCGACTTAGATATCCTTGGTTACCTCAGACACCTATATATATTCAATCTGCTCAAGTGTATCTTAAATGAGAGAGCCTTGCCTCTTATTTATACTCTCCAAGTAGCTTCCTTAAAAACATCTTCTAGGTCACTTGAACCCACTTTCCTTATTTGCGGGTTAACCCACTTCTAATTTCTCCATTAAATTTATTATTGAAATAATTTATTTTGTATTCACTTTGAATTATAATACACTCATTACTTCACTTTATTATTTACCCTTTAAAATCTCTTAAACCACTTGGACTACTTTGACCTTTTGGGGCTTCTAGATGACATATAAGGGTCCTCCAACTTTGTAAGGCCATAACTCTCAAACCGTGAGGATTTATGTGACGTTCCACATACCACCAGAAATGGAATGACATGTACTATCCATATATAATAGTATTATATTAAAATATATCATAACTCATACCGTTACCCATCAAACAAACTTGGGTCCATTACCCAAACCTGGGGTCTTCAACTTCTCATGGCCATAACTCTCTAACCGTGAGGAGTTATGTGACGTTCCACATACCACTGGAAATAGCATCACAAGAACTATCCATATAGGATAGTTTCCCTGACAAATTCACTATCCTTCATCTCATTATTCCACAATTAAGCATGGGTTCTCTTACTCCGCAAAGCGTCTTCCCATGAGGGCTTTCACCATAAGGGGACCACTTTGGAGTTCATCCATATTTACTTCTTATCAACCATGAAAAAAAAATAATGAGTCATATTTACATCAAACAATCTTAGGTCCATTACCCAAACCTTTGTGCTACGGGGCTTTCTTCAAGGGTTGACATCAATAACAACCAATCTTAATCAACACTATCATGTAAAATCCTTTTCATATTTAACTAACTAACAAAACTCAACACTCACAAAAAACTAATACAAACTATGAAACCTTCATGTCATAGGACTGATGCAAAACCAACAACATTGCAACCCAAAGAAATCAACGATATAATCACTACTCCCTAATATAATCACTACTCCCTAATTGAAGAAAAAAACCCCTCTTATTTAATTTATCTACTCTATTTAGTTAATTGGTTTTGATTTTAATCCATTCCAAGTGGCTAGCATGCTTCTATCTCTTCGTGTAGGGTTTATTCAATTTTAATCCATATTAGTCCCATTATGTTATATTACACTTACATCTATGTTCTATTATTTTATATTATTATTGTATAACTCTTTTGTAACCTTGTATAAAATTATGTTACTTAATAACATAATTTATGTTATTTAAATTTTCTTTATTATTGTATTATTTATATTTATCTTATCTAATCTAATGATCTACTTATATGTTAAGATAGTGTATATGTTTGTGTTGTAATGATGTCAATTATATTATTAGTCATAATTTATAATTAGAAACAATAATTGCACTATATTGTGTTAAATTGTTATTCATAATGAAAACATGATTGTGCAACAATATTGTCAAATTATAAGTTGAAAATAATCAAACAAACAATATGAACAATGAGATTTAGATACCCCACTTCAAAACATTTCATCCCAAAGAGGTATCTAAGAAAATGGTAAGGGAATCTTATGGCATAAACACGTAATTTTATGATAGTCAAACACTTGATTAACACTAGTCTACATGTTTTTTGTAATGCAAAAATGCTCATATGATGAAAAGCATACGACGTCAACAATTAATCAATCACAAGTCGGTACAATCATAAGTTGGTAAAACCACAACATTATCAATACAGAGTAAATTAATTGTTCTCCATAAAATATTTCTTCATCCACATGCCATTTTTTTCCCATTTTCTTGTGTTTAGATAATCCATTCAATTATTTATCATTAATAACCCTTAGTCTTTGCCTTCTTGATGCTTGAATAATATATCTAACCTCTTATCACTCACAACACTAGTTTCCCCCTTATAAGGACTTGAATGATCCCACTCACGATAGCATGAGTCCCTCTGTTGAAACTAATAATTATATACCTCGTGGAATGGGATGATAAATCATCACATGGGTGAATATACCAAGGATTGAAAAATTGCAACACTACTTTGAGGCTCTATTCAACTTTCGATATTTATAAGGCTCTGTAGCTTCCTTTTATCTACCTGATTCTTTGGTCGTAAGTAGTATATACAAGTATAGGCTCATTGAAGGTATTTTTTTGTTCTCGTTCCATATTTATACATCCTTGTGAATATTCCCTCGTGGGTATGGGCTCCTAAAAGGGACTCATAAATATTTGGCTCTCTGTCTTGATTTGTGTCAAATAATTCATGCTCATAACACATCACATAGCCATATACACTGATTTTCAGTGATAATTAACCATTGTAATTCATAAACCAAATAATATTGACCATAACATTCATTGAATATCACTCAACAAACATTTCTTTCTTTGCATGTTTATTCAATAAACACATTCATTCAATGCATCCTAATTCATTTTCTCAATATTCATTGTTATTTATGATTTGATAAACATATATTTCATTTATTCAACATTCTACAATTCATTTACTTATTAATCAACATTTCAGTAATATTTTACTAATTTGAAACTACATATGACTCATTGTACAACACATATTTTTCAATAGATCATTAACTCATAATATTATCAAAAATCACACCATTACATTTGAACATATATCATAAAATTCATTGAACCTTTTTGTTAAAACCACAAATGGATATATATATATATATATAGTGTCAATTAATTCATAGTAGCAAGGATATTGCAAAAATAATAACTCAATCATGTCCTTGAATCATGGTCTTTCTTTATAATTGAATACCTGGTTAAGTAATATCATCAAAGTGTACATTAACTTATGTTTTTTTTCTTGCCTACAATAAGAAGCCATTACTATATTTTCTTAAATTTGTAAAAATTCTACTAGGAACATAAGGCACCATTCATCTCAAAATTAGGCAAATAAAAACACACACATCACACATAACGGTTCTAATGTCCAAGCATATCTATCATGAAGTGTTATGACATGAAGGTATCATCACATGTATGTCCAACCATATCTATTATGAAGTGTTATGACATGAAGGTATCATCCAACATGTGGCATACTCTCCCTTGTCTTATTTTGATGAGTTTGGTAACCTTATGACGTGTGTATTATCCAATGTGTGTAGTATTCTCTCCCATTGGATACATTTTATCTACAAACATACGAGTGAAACAAGTGGCAATACAAATCCATTGTGAAGTGATGACTTATAGAAAATATTGTTGTCTGCGTTTAATTACTAGAGGTCACTAACACATTTCAATGCGTTTACTTTTTGCTTTCTTCTTGAGGTTGGCAATGACGTTTCGAAAACAATAGCAATAAAATCAATGGCATTTCCTTTGATTAAGTTATCAATTTTCTTTCTAGTTTATACATGGGATGTTTCTTGTATTTGCTAAATGCTAAATGAACTAGGTACCTAGTGTGTTCCTTTCCTTGAAAGATAATAAATTATATATTAGAGATAGATAAAATCACTATATTATAATTCTATTGATATAACTAACTATAAAATAAAATATCTTACTATATGTTGGTGCATGCATTGTTTATTTCAGTGACATCGTTGTTTGCTTTAGCACTTTCATGCACATAAAGAGTTCAGCTCACTTTTTTTTTTTTTCCTTTCTTTAAGGATAGATTTGTGGCATGGATTTCTTTCTCAATTTTTTTAGTAGGTGTGTATTTGTAATTTTTAGATATATATCGTTTTGGGTTACAAGAGAGGGTGTCCATATTCCTTCGCCAGTCAGCATGAGGATGTATAATAGTTTCTTAATAAATAATTAGCATGTTAGTTTTATCAGGTAGTTAATTAATAAAAATCCTTTGTCAATCTAGTGAGACAAGGTGCTTTATAATTTCTGTTAGAAGGTCAGTTAAGTCAATCAATAATAATTAGAAACAACGCTTGTCAATCAGAAATAAAAACAACAAGTCTCTTGTTGTTGTTGTAAACAAAAAATCGYCCAATCTGATAAAAATGGTGTCTTCTTGCTGAAAATACAATAGATGGTCATTTACTTCTCAATTCCAGTRTTGTTCTCTTTCATTCTATGCATATTTTGTATTATGACTTCTAGTGTGCCCTCCTCAGGGCTTCCAACACGTTCATCTTCCACCATTCTCCAACATCCATTGACAAATCAACAATCGTGGTGAATGAAAATTATGTCGCCGYGAAGAGAGCCATCTACAGAGGATTCCACATCCACTGCCACATCTCCAATTCAGGATTTAACGATGGCTCTCCAGGAGCTACTCCGTCTACAAAAACGCAAAGCTCCAACACCCATGCAACTCAATACACGCTTCCAATTACTGAAGTTTGCAGGCCAAATGAATGATGAGAATGTCGAATCTTGGCTTCGTAGTCTTTCCACATACTTCCATACATGTCCTAAGATGACGGAAGACATGAAGCTTAAGATTGTCGGTCTACAACTTGAGGGAATTGCGCAAACATGGTGGGACACTCAACTGGAGACTTATTCCTAGGTAATGGATAAAGGTGACTCGGTTGAGACACAGACACCACACATCACAACATGGGATGGATTCAGCTAGGCTCTCAAAGAGTGCTTTTACCCTTCGGGCTATCGCCAAAACCTCCTCGCTAGATGGTTGCAGATCTAAAAACTGGCCAATCAGTTCGTATAAGGATACATCGAAATATTATGCAAACTGCGTATCTAGCTCCACATCATCGATCTAGAAGAGGTATTTATTGTCAAGTTCTATTATGGCTTATTTCTAAGCATCTGTCATGAAGTTGATTTGTTTGAGAGTTCTTCCTTGGACAAGGCCTTTCTTCGGGCCTTGACCATTGAGCGTAAAGTGGCTCCTCAAATCCGCTCATCCCAACATGAATATGACCCTTCTACTGATGTCTCATCTCATGTCATCCATACCGCCACCTCCACACCTCGAACAATGCCTTGGTGTACCTTCCACAAGACCAACTCGCATGTTTATGCCCACTGTCGGGCACTTCATAAGCTTCGCCCCAACAAAACTCTTTTTGCGGAGTTTGCTCAGTCTAATTCCCCTGACCCTCCTGAAGTCATTTCTCTTGAAAATCCTAAAGAATTTGACCTGTCTCTAATTCTGATGACCACTGATGAACAAGACACCTCTCCTCTGCCCCTGTTTACCCACAATTGTTAAATTAAGCACAAATTTTCTACTCTCATCCTAGACAACGGAAGCCAAAAGAACCTCATCACCCAAGACTTGGTCCAACTCCTACAACTCCCAACTACTCCGCACCTTGAACCATATCAGCTTGGATGGGTACAAAAGGAAGGCCCACACCTCATAGTCTCCCGGTACTATGCGGTGACCTTCACTATTGGCACTTTCTGGGATATTATGGTGTGTGATGTTTCTCCTTTATATTGTGTTGACCTATTACTTGGACTCTCCAACCAATAGGCCTTGAACATTGTTTATCATGCCAAATTCCATAAATGTCACCTGCAACTTGAGGGACGCACCTATGTTCTCACCTCCTCTACCCCTCACTCCACACAACCGATGACCAGACAAGTAGTCGTTAATCAAGTAAATATGAACAAATATGCTTCCTTGTGTTTGGTTCACCCCATTAAAAAAGTCCATTTGACCAACCCAACACTTAGAACATGGCTCCCCCACTCCCAGAAGTTGTCAATTCCTTTCCCCAACCCATGATACGGCCCCCATCTTGCTCTATTGAGCACACCATTGATTTCATTCTGGAAGCCTCTTTTCTCAATGCCCCTTCATACCGCTTCATTCCCCAAGAGGTTGATGTGATAGTATGTCAACCTGACCAACTTCTGAATTCAGGCCCTACTCCACCTTCATCTTTTCCTTGTGCATCTCCAACATTTCTTATGCCAAAACATGTTTCTGTTCCAGTAGTCTCCGCCAACACGTTATATACTCCAACACAAGTGCCAACATATTATAACACTTTTCTTGGCAGTTCCTCTTTTTCCAAAGAGATTATTGAGAAAGCTTCAGCCAAACATAATTCTCACAAATGAAGTATATCATGGCACAATCATCTGCAAAGGCATCCCTTCTTATTTGGAGCAGTTAATCAGACATGGTGTATTGGATATACTTGTTGTTCTTCCAGGGAGCTTGTATTTAAGGGAAATGTTGAGGAATATAATGAAGCATTGGTTGATCAGTGTTGATTGGGGCATGCACATCAACAACAAGAACAAAACTCAACACAACGTTATACACACACTCTCTCAATGCCATCTTCAGGTAGTCGCTGCATTACCAACTACACTAGAGCGTGCAAAACAAAGGCCTAAAAAAATTCACACGCCATTGTTCTTTCACACGGAAGCTCATGTGTGGTTCTTGCGGGACAAGCACCGATTCAGAGGAAAACATCATCAGTTGCGTCCACTCAAATATGATCCTGGTATAGTTCGAGAAAGCATTGGAGAGAATGCAATGCAAATTTCCTCATTTGTTGGCGGAAGTGGGTATGCTTTCGGATCTAAACAGGGAGGAATTGGGCCACCAGAGAGGACGCCCATCTTCCTTCGCCGACCAACATGAGGTCGTATAACAATTTCCTAATAAATAATTAGCATGTTAGTTATGTCATGCATATAATTAGTAAATATCCTCCGTCAGTCTAGTAAGACAAGGAGCTCCATAATCTCTGTTAGAAGATTAGTTGAGTCAGTCAATGATAATTGGAAACAATGCTTGTCAATCATAAATAAAAACAAGTCAAACAAGTCTCTTGTTGTTGATGTAAACAAAAAATCGCCCAATTTGATAAAAAGGGTGTCTTCTTGTTGAAAATACAATAGATGGTCATTTTCTTCTCAATTCTAGTATTGTTCTCTTTCATTCTTTGTGTATTTTGTATTGTGCAACGTTTATTCTTGTGTGCCAATCTATTTTGTTGTTGCATTTTAAATTTTGCATATAGAATTAAAAATCATGTTTGGTTGAATCGGTCAATTAATGAGCACAACAACAATCTTATACAACAGTCTAGTTTTACTTCTTTGACCCTCTTTTTTAGACTCTTACTCTTGGTTGGTTCCATAATGACTACATATTAGATCCACAACCAAAGGAAATAACATTTTTGCAGTTCGTTTACTCAACGCAATCATGCCTAATATTTTCTGGAGAAAAGTTTCATTGCATGAGTGTTTTCTCATTGTTGAATATCCACTTCTCCCATATCACTGTTTGATTTGGAGAACCTCAAATGCAAGGGAAATATCATATTGATTCACTATTATGTGCCACACTCAATATCCATTGTTGTGACTTATGCTACCCAAACTCAAACAACTCGAATTTCCAAGGCACCTACTGAATTTGTGGATCGATTTGTTGCTAAATATTTAATGGAAATCACTGAAAATATTCACTCCTCAACTATGTGATTCACTCAACCATTTACCTATAAAATTAAACAATATTGATACTGAAATCTAAATGGGAGAATCCATATAATTTCTCACTAGCACTGGCAAAATTTGCATGCAAGTTTTAGGGTCATTTTTTAGCATCATGAATTTTGTTTGCTGCTACAATAGATCTGTAGCAACTGATATAACAAATCTATAACCACAATGAACTGTTCAATAGCCTATGTTTTTTGCAACAATTCTAATCATCTCAATTATGGATCAAATTTAAGTTCTCATTCTTATGCCATTTAATTACTACGAGTGGAGATTGAATATGTTGATTTTTCTAAAGAGAAAAGGACTATTCAAAATCATGATAGGAACTAAAATTGACCTACACTGGATGATAAAAAGATGAAGTAGTTTATTAAATGTGGTGAAGCCTATGGTTTATTGTGTCTTTCTTTATCTCCCAATATTTTTTCCTCATTGAATCTACAAGTTCACCTAATCAAATTATGGAGGATTTTTTTGAAAGTAGGATGTCTTAAGAGGAAACCCACTGGAAAATGATCTCGTCATGTTGAGATTGAATTTTGACACCATCCAAGGCTTTCTCACCAAGTTGAAATCCCTAATGCTACCATTGAATTTGTGTAGGATTGACAAGGAGGAAAAACAACTTGTTATGTTCATTTTTTCCAAACTTGGACTTGATTTCTTTGTTTTCTCTTTCATATTCCATACCACCAAGAACATTATTGAAACTACTTGGAAGGTGATATCCCTTGATGTTTTTCTATGTTGACCAAGGACCAAGATAAAATTGTACATATGGATGATTTAAATCGGTGAAAAGAGCATGCCCTTGTTGCAAGTTAGGGAACTAAGGAGTCCTCAAAATCCTCGAACAACAATGAGAAGAAGCCAAGAAATAGAAATAAAAATGACCATGAACAAAAGAAGGAGCAGAAATCCAAATATGCTTATGAGACCTCTCATTCAAAGGGTGAAAAACCTAATAATGAAAAGGTCAAGGGTGCCTATTACAATAAGCTTAGGCACGATAAAAACAAGTGCATGAAGAAGCAACTTGATTATCGTACTCATCTTCTTGAGAAGAATAATATCAAGGTGCCTGAATCTGTCAAGTAGAGTTCACTCAACAGAGAAATGTTCAAAGACATAGGGAAGGCAAAGGAAAATAAAGGACACAAATATATCATTTGTAGCAATTGTGTCACAACCTTCTTCATGGGTACTTGACTTGGGTGCATCACACAACATGGCTTCGTCAAAAGATGACTTTTAATATTTGGGTCCTTGTACCACACCATCTATCTTGATGGGGGGATAATACCCTTATTGAGGTCTATAAGGGAGGATCTATTGATGTGGCTGATGGGAAATTTCATAATGTTCATTGTGTTCCTTCATTGTCAACTGATCTCCTCTCTATCTACATGATTACTCATCTAGTTCAAGTAGCCCAGCTGGGTTCACACTTGATTTCGTGGTCATTAGTGAGATGATAAATGGGCTACAATAGTTGTTGGTAAAGTTGATCATCAATGATGGATATATATTTTCTTTAACATTGTTCCCAAGTCTTCATATATTGTTCTTCTCATTCATTCATATGAGGTGAGAAGCTTGTTGATGCAAGGATTTTCGAGGGTCCTAACTTTTGACTTGATTATTTGTTTGGGCTGAAATTTTATAAAGATTCATGTCTCAAAGAGTTCACTATCGTGATAATTTGATTCTTTAGATCATATCTTGTTTCGACACAATTATTGGGGCCAAATTCCTTCATATAAGGCCTCAAATTGGGGTTTTAGTTTTTTTTTTTCAGGATTTTTTAAATTTGTAATTATCAATTATCTCTTAGTTTTTTGCACCTAATCAGAAAAGCAAGTTGAAAATAACGTCTCTCTAGTTAGCTTTTATTTATTTGTTATTTTTAGAGTCATGCAATAATTTTCTAAAATTAGTTGTTTTTGAAAAGCTTAGATAAATAGTTATAAGGGGTTGAACTTCCATTGTAATAGTTAGGATGATGTAGCCAATAAAATTTGATTCATTCATGAGATCTAAAAACCATGCAAACACACGAGAATGGAAAATAAGAATTTTCTAAAATTAGTCGTTTTCAGAAATCTTAGATAAGTAGTTATAAGGGGTTGAACTTCCATTGTAATAGTTAGAATGGAGAAGGAATAAAAGAGAGTTATTTTCCATTCTCGTGTGTTTGCATGATTTTTAGATCTTGTGAATGAATCAAATTTTATTGGCTACAATTGAAGAATCCAGTCGCTGGAAACATGGATCTTAATCAGGGTGAACATTTTATGCAAGATGGCTACCTCTTCAAAGGAAAACAACTATGCATTCCAATTGGTTCTATGAGAGAAAATATTATTAGAGAACTTCACAGTAATGGTTTGGCATGACATTTTGGAAAGGATAAGACGCTAGAATTAATCAAAGATAAGTATTACTGGACAAAGATGAAAAATGATATAACCAGGTATGTGGCACAATGTAGGATTTGTCAAATGGATAAATGACACTCATAGAACACATGGTTTTATATGCCATTACAAGTGCTCACAGACCCATGGAAAGATATGAGCATGGAATTTGTGTTGGGGCTCCCAAAAACACAACGAGGTAATGATTATATTTTTGTGGTTGTTGATAGGTTTTCTAAAATGCCTCATTTCATTTCTTGCAAGAAAACTATTGATGTGTCGAGGGTGGCATAATTGTTTTTATTCATAAATTGTTGGATCGCATGGGGTTCCAAAAACTATTACCTCTGATAGAGATACTCGGTTATTGGGTCATTTTTGGAGGACTTTATGGAATAAAATGGGGACTAAATTATAGTTCAATAGTGCCTATCACCCCCAAATATATGGGCAAACCGAGGTAGTAAAATGAAGTTTGGAAAACTTGTTACAAAGCATTGTTGGAGAGAAGCCCAAGTAGTGGGATTTGGATTTACCTCAAGGAGAATTTTCCTACAATAGTTCAGTGAATATATCTACATGCAAATCTCCATTTCAGGTTGTTTACGGTAGAAATCCTTGTTACGAGAAAAATCTTTCTATGGCTAGGGGTAAACCACAACAGATAGAAATGATTGCATAAATCAACTCTAATCTCAAGTATGTTATACAAATAAATATTCTAGCAAGACAAGATAAAATTCCTACCTCGTTTAGATGTTCGATGAAGTCCATCGTTGAGCACTTGGCCCAAATCAATACACCTGCAACTAGTCCTCAACAACCAAGAAACACAAACATGTGGCGATAATATATAATGTTAGCACATTCAATAACATAATCCATCAACATTCATAACAAATATGCCCATTGAATAACAATTCAAATATTCATAATATATTAATTGGACGAGAAAAGAGTATTTCTATTAGAATGTAACCAACATAAGTGAATGAATTACAAACTTCCGTGTCGGCACGATTCAGAATCGAGAAACTAAGTTCCTTCGAGCCGGGCCTCCACCACTTCAATCCTCCACCAAATGCAAGCTCGTATAAGAGAGAAAATGAGGTTCTCAATCAATAAGGGAAGATCTTGGGGGTTGAGCAATGTGTTTAGACTTAAAGGAAAAAGGGATACAGACTCAATGTGAAGTGAATAATTTCTCCAGAGTAACTTTGCTCTCAAAGTTAAATTCTCCTCCTCTTTTCCATAGCTCGGATTTGGCCCATTTATAGCCTTCAAGTGGAATTGAAGGATCGAGTCAGAACGTTTCCAGTATATGGAAGGCCAAGGATCATTGATCTCGTGACGTGACATAGAAACCCGACACCATTTTTTAATTTTGGGCACAAATCCTGATGTACGCGGGTTGTAGTGGTGCAACCTACATATACACATGTTGTAATATAGGCAGGGCACCTATATGTGGAAAAATCATGTTTTTAGCTCTGGGATTTGCAAAAGGGGACTTCAAGTCTGCATAGGGAAATGGAAAAAGGCCCTATGTGCAAGATTGCATAGGGTGAGGCAAATCTTGCTATAACAAATGCCCCATAATGTGTGAGGTCAGAGGAGTATCTGTGATGGCTGAAATACATTATAAAACCTAGAAGTGAAGTAATGGGGACCCAACTGGAATAACTATTTTCTCATTACAATCTATACTAACTTTGCATACATGGCTTTCAATTTGAATTACACTACAGATCCATGTGAAAATATACCAAACAATTGTCCATGGCCATGAATAGGCAATACAAAGGTGGCAACTTGCCAAAGGCTGTCATAGTCACAAACAAGGCCCAGTAAAACCAATCTCAAAATCTGAAGATGTCTGTATACAATGGAGTACAATATGATCTCCCATGATCACTGAAGTCACACAGGTATTGGTTCAATAAAAGGTAGCACCAACTCAGGAAAGTTGCAACTATAAACTGATGTCTTCAAGTCTTCTTACACAATCCGCCAAAGGTGCAAGTCTACATCGTGTGCATAAAGGAGTTGAGGTTGAACACAATGAGACTTCATTTGATTACCGATCATTGAGGTATACCGTTAACAAATGTGAGACAACCTACCGGTGATGAAAGTAGGTATCAAGGCACTAAGTACATTGTTACAAGTGTGAATAAAGATGTTGAGGTCAAACACTTGAAGAATCCATCGATCAGGAGACATTGATGTATTCCCAACTGTCGATGGTGAGAGAACCTGCCACTAATGATTGCAAGCCTCTAGGTACTCATAGGACTCTAGGTCTCATCTCCATAATAGATGCGCTGAAGTCGATGGAAGAAGACTTGATGAAAGGAGATAATTAAGACATCTCTCATCATTCAGCATGAGGTGCAAAGCAGGAGCTTGATGATTTGGATGAAATCAGACGAAGAACATGTTCACAAACCAACAACCCTGTGCGTCTTTTGTGTGTGACAGGTGAAAGAGGTACACAAAAAAGACCCTCTGACTAACATCTAATGAGGAAAAATGATGACAAAGGCGAGGAAACCACCAATAGGGATAATGGCATCTAAGACACTGCACAAATCCCAATGTGTGAATAGATGTCTTGCCGTCAAACACAAGGGAAACCACCCATTCAATGACCAATGATGAAATGTCGATTGTTGGGTTTAAGGTTACCTACCAATGAGGAAAGTAGGACCAGGGTGTGCAATAGGACTACAACTTCACGTGATTCTATGACAGACTGAGGGTATGGACGACATGCAAATTCAAGAGTTCTAAGGAATGGCTGACACAGGTTGATAGACATCCTTTGAACAATAGCATGAGACATATGGAAGAATCTGGCAGCATAGACTCAATGATGAAACTTTGAGATGCAGGAGGCATCAATCAAAATCTCCATAGGGACTGGAAGAGTAACCAATAAGAGTAAACTCTATGCAACGATCTCAACTTCCTAAGGTCATGATAAACCCAAAATTATGATGACAAGTGGACTCAACAATTTTGTGCTATGTTCAAAGGCGAAATGACTGCTACCAATATAAGATAATACTCCCTTCCCGCCCGTATTTGTTTTGTTTTTTCATATTCAAATGAATGTTATGATACAGAGAAGGAAATGCATGTCACAAGTAAGAAAAACTAGTTCCAACAGTGGAACATACCTATGCTCAATGCAAGGAGGTGCATGTGGGAGATGGACACTCAGGGGAATGTTTCCTCCTGAGTATAGGGTGTCAAGATGCAAAGGATATAAACAAGGCCCTGCTTGGTTGAGGATGCAAACTACTGAGGTAAACAACTTATAACACAAAAGAGAGAACCGACAATAGGATCAATACTGCAAGCAAGGTCATGAGATGCAATCACAACTTAACGCCCAAAAAATGTCCTTTTTCATAATATTAGTCTACTTGGTTTTAAAAAGGGATAAATTTGCACCAAATAGACGTCCTTTCAAATCCAATTTACGAGTGTGAAAGAGACAAGTTCACTTGAAAATATTTTCTCTTTTTGAAAAACGATTCGGAAAAGAGCTTAAATCAAACTCGTGATCTTTCAAATTCAATTAACGAGTGTGGAAGAGACAAATTCACTTGGCAATCTTTTCGCTTTTTAGACGAGTAAGAAAAGAGCTTAAATTAGACTCATTGAGAGGTTTCTAGGCGACATGTCAGGGGGGAGGCCAAGGCTCCTGTGCAAGATTTCTGTGAAAGGTCAACATCTTACGTATAGTTGACACAAGCTTGGGAAAATCCAAATCTCTCCAAGTCGAGGAGGATAAAGTGCTAGCGGAGGTTACCTTCTCCATGATATATCGGATAATGTCTCTTATTTGAAAGGGAATAGGAGGAGGCATTGGATACCCCACAAGACCATCCCAATCAAAGGGGACCTCTCCAGGACTTGGAGGGAGAGTAAAAATCTCTCTTGTTCAGAAGGTGCAGTATTAGAAATGCTAATGACATGGTTGAAGGACGCATCACCCTCCAAAAGAAG
Source organism: Picea mariana (assembly GCA_032191745.1). Classification (NCBI taxonomy): domain Eukaryota; kingdom Viridiplantae; phylum Streptophyta; class Pinopsida; order Pinales; family Pinaceae; genus Picea; species Picea mariana. The sequence continues at coordinate 41,822 of JASDQU010100702.1, read as the reverse complement.
ATTTGGATTGACCAGAGATTGCATCGGTACGACCATTTATTCAACCATTGGTTGAATAGGATGTGTGAAAACAAGGCCAAGAGACACATCATCCTCAAAAATGGGAGTGTGGTCAGGTGATTATTGCATCGACATGACTGTCATGTCAATCAAAGGAGAAACAAAGTGTTGGGAAACCAAGGACGAATTAGAACCTGAAGGGCCCCTAGGTGAGGACCGTGCTTCTGGTATCCCTGCAGTAGCATGACACAAACAAGTAATGTGATATCCTTTGCAAGTCCTACAAAGGAACTTGGGCTTATGTCTAACATGTCTAGGCTTCTCAATCAAATGAATGCCCCCAACGTCATTTATAATGGCTGGCGACATGCTCTCAGCGTGACTGGCAGAGGCTGGAGATTCATCTCCCACATGATGTACAACGGTCGGAGATGTGATGTCGGTATGACTCATGGCGACTAGAGTGATGCCCCCAGCATGACTAGCAACGGCTGGTGATGGAACTCCAGTATGACTGGCAATGACTAGACCAGTGGCAATGATGAGTTGTGGAATTTGAGACCAAGGTCCTAGGAAAGACTGATTTTGAGACATTGCAAGCCAGGAAGGGTCCTGATTTACTCCATGTCCCTGTCTGGAAGGGTAGTATCAACTGCCTAATTGATCCATAGAGGTTTGTACAAGCATCATCATTGAAGCAGATGTCTGCGAAGAGAAAAAAGTATGATAAGGATTATTCAAGTGAGGATATATGTTGCCGTCGTGTGAAGGGGTTCCATGAAGAGGGTAGCTTGTACCATAAAACGGGTTCCCTCCGTATGAAATACCGGAGGATATATGGGGACCCTCCATGGGAAGAGTGTTCGTAGGAACTATCATGGCGGACAAAGGATACACGTACATGGTGTAATAAGTAGAATAACCACCCATTTGAGTACTGGCTCCTGAAAAAGCATGGCTAGGATTGGATCTGTAAGAGGGGAGATTCCAACCCCCCACAATGAGAGTTGGTTGAGGGACATGACTCCTATCAAATGAAGACGTGGACTGCGAAGTCATCATGCCCCCGGATCCAAAACTAGGATTCATATAAGTGGGCCGGGGAGAGGATGGAAAGGGTGAAGTCATGTTTGGCATATCAATAAAATGATTAGAGACCCAAGGCATGGACTGAGTGTCATAATTTTGCATACCATTATGAAAAGAAGACAGATTCGTCCCCATGAAATGGGTGAACGTCAAGGAGGGAGCCACATGAACTCCACTATCCATGATAATGATAACTCAAGGTGGGGTATAAAATCTCAAGGTCAACTAAAGATCAAAGAGCACGCCAAAGATAATCAAATGAACAATGCACACACAAATAGGATAAAGTGGTTGAAAGGGGCCTCCCTCTCTAAAGTAGGTATGACTCGCCCAAGAGGGGCCTGAGACTCCTCTGCTAAATATCAGAGGTAACAAAATCAGTTATAAGGGTCCTCGTGGGCTTAAAAACTAGTTGGTCGGATCCCCCCGGAGTGGTAATCCTCCATAAAGGTTGTGTGTTGTCTGACCCTTATCTGACCTAGGGTACCTGCAGAATAACCTCTGCAAGTAACCTATGTGGTACCTAAGTCAAGAAACTAAGCAACCACAGTATAATCAATGCATAGGCAAATGATTGTAAGTCAGGTCCACCGTTTGGGCTGAGTAGAAAAGCCCAAAACCTTGAAATCACTGCCTCTCACAGAGGTAAGGGCACTAGCAAGATCCCCATATACGAATAGATCCCCATAAATATATCTGACGCTAAGAAGGTATCAGGGGGATATCCCTTCAACCAACCTCACGTGACCTCGTGCTTAACTCTGGTGTAAGTGGAGCCTCCTGATATTACCGATTATACAATGGATTTCTCTACTCCCTTAGTTAGACACATATGTTGATTTAATAGCCTTGGAGAAGTTTACTTACAAAATCTTATTCCAAGGCTCTAAATCCTAAGCTAGTTTGTGCACCCTAGAAAAATAAAATCGTTCCTAATCAATTTTAAATTATATCATTACTTTTAGTGGCCTTGCTTACTAAAAAAGGTGTGGTCGTGAAACTAGTGATGCTATGAATCATCAAGTAAAATAAATGAATATGAATACAATGAAAAGTCCTAACTTCAATTTTCAATAAATGATATGCTTTTCATAATGCAATTCTCAATTCAATTATGCAATTCTAAATAAAAATGCAATCTTTCTTTTCATGTACAAAGATAAATGTCAAAGACTCAAGAGATCAAAATGCCAATCAATGTAAAATGCCTAATATTTTTGTATTTTCAATATAAGAACATGAAAATGCAAGGACTGAACAACAACTTGATATAAAAACTCTACTATATGTAAACAGGGACAAATCAAGTAGGATATCAAGAAGCAAAACACCCAGCCCAAGATGCAAGGACAATCAAATGAAAAAGATGATGAGAAAGGCGCCGCCCAAAAATTCAACCAAAGAAAGGTTTCCTGTCGTTCCACAGACACTTAATAGTCACAATAGAGACCCAAGAAGACTCAACAATCATCAAAACCTACTCAGAAACCAAGCAACAAAGGGTGATGTACGCTATTGTTCAAGGGAAAAGCACGTATGTACGCATCTTGTAGAATGACAACACGCATATGTATGCGATTGTCAAGCAAAAACCGTGTATATGTGTCAAAACATAGCCAGACTAAGGAGAAGGCTAAGAAACTCAAACTCAGAGTGAACAGAGGCTTTCAAGCAATCAGACGAAAAGAAACTCAATATAAACGAGAGTAATCCAAGGAGAAAAACACCCCAAACCCCGAAAAAGGAGATTATATCCTCAGTATGGTTGCCAATTATGTTACGAGGAAAATCTCTCTATAGCTAGGGGTAAACCACAACATACGAAAATGACTGCATAAATCAACTCTAATCTCAAGTATGCTATATAAATGAATATACTACTAAGACAAGATAAAAGGCCTACCTCATCTAGACGTTCGATGAATTCCACTACTGAGCACGTGACCCAAAGTGATACACCTGCAACTAGTCCTCGACAACCAAGAAACGCAATCATGTGGTGATAATATATAATGTTAGCACATTCAATAACATAATCCATCAACATTCATAACAAATACGCCCATGGAATAACAATTCAAATATTCGTAAGATATTAATTGGACGAGAAAAGAGTATTTCTATTAGAATGTAACCAACATAAGTGAATGAATTACAAAATTTTGTTTCCGCACGTTTCGGAACCGAGAAACTAAGTTCCTTCCAGCTGGGCCTCCACCATTTCAATCCTTCACCAAAGACAAGCTCATATAAGAGAGACAATGAGGTTCTCAATCAATAAGGGAAGAGCTTGGGGGATGAACAATGTGTTCAGACTTAAAGGACAAAGGGATGCAGACTCAATGTGAAGTGAATAATTTCTCCAGAGTAACTTTGCTCTCAAAGTTGAATTCTCCTCCTCTTTTCCATAGCTCAGATTTGGCCCATTTATAGCCTTTAAGTGGAACTGAAGGACCGAGTTAGAATGTTTCCGGTATATGGAAGGCCAAAGATCATTGATCTCGTGACATGACATGGAAACTCAACACCATTTTTTAGTTTCGGGCACAAATCTCGATGTACGCAGGTTGTAGTGGTACAACCTGCGTATACACATGCTGTAATATAGGCAGGGCACATATATGTGGAAAAATAATGTTCTTAGCTCTGGGATTTGCAAAAGGGGACTTCAAGTTTGCATAGGGAAATGGAAAAAGGCCCTCTGTGCAAGATTGCATAGGGTGAGGCAAATCTTGCTATAACAATCCTATGGGTTTCCTATATTTGGTTCATCTACCGTTTGGGGATAGGATTAGTGATGATGGGGAAGCATTTGCATAACATATTCAACAAGTGAGACAAAAGTTGCAGGCTAGTAATGAACAAAGAAAAATTATAAAAGATTCTCATCGACAATATCATGTATTCAATGAAGGTGATTTGGTGATGGTTTATTTATGGAAACAGAGGTTTTGTAGAGGCATCTACCACAAATTGAAGTATAAGAAAATTGGTCCTTGCAAGATTTTCAAGAAAATTAACAGCAATGCTTATAAGGTCGATTTACTAGATGATCTTGATATTTCCCCTATGTTTAACGTTTCGGATTTATATATCTTCCATGGGGACGATATGAGAGATGATAGTGAGGCGGAGGTGGATTGGAAAGAGGCCATTTGGAGCAAGAAAAAGGAAAATATTATGCATATTTTTTATAAGAAGACCCTTCATACTCAACAAGGCCAATACAACAGATATCTAGTCTAGTGGGAAGGAATAGCACCAACAGAGAGTACATGGATTACAGATGAGGACTTGCTGAGCCTAGATCTCGTTAAGTGGCAACAGTTTGAAGATAGTAACTCGCAGGAGCTCCGTTCTTTTCAACCGAAGGAGAATGGTGCAGGGATTTTCGAGGGTCATAACTTTTGACTTGGTTATCCGTTTGGGATGAAATTTTATAGGGAGTTGTGTCTCGAAGATTTCACTGCCATTCCGATCTAATCCTTTAGATTGACCTCGTTTTGACACTTTTTTTGGGCCAAATTCCTTCATATAAGGCCTCAAATTGGTTTTTTTTTGTGTTTTTTCGATATTTTTTAAATTTGTAATTATCAGTTATCTCTTAGTTTTTTTCACCTAATCATAAAAGAAAGTTGACAAATAATGTTGCTCTAGTTAGCTTTTAGTTATTGGCCAGTTTTAGAGTCATGCGAGAATTTTCTAAAATTAGTTGTTTTTGAAAATCTCAGATAAGTAGTTATAAGGGGTTGAACTTCCATTGTAATATTTAGGAAGGAGAAGGAATAAAAGAGAGTTATTTTCCATTCTCGTGTGTTTGCGTGGTTTTTAGATCTCGTGAATGAATAAAAGTTTATTAGCTACATCAATTGTGGCATGAGAAGTTTGGCCATCTCAATTATTGTTATTTGTAATAGCTCAGCAAGCAAAGCATGGTGACAAGGTTGTCGGATGTCATATTTTTTTATGGTGGCTATCAGTGTTGCATACTTGGCAAGCATTTGGAGGAGAATTTTGACAAAGAAAAATGTGGAGAGATATAGAAGTTATAGTGCTTGTTTACAACAATTTATAGGTCCATTTCCTCTTCCTTAAATCAATAGAGCCAAATATGTCTTGAACTTCATTGATGATCACTCAAGGTATACCTAGGTATACCTTCTTTAGCAAAAAACAAAGGTCTTTGAACACTTTCAAGACTTCAATTCACTTGCTATGAAATAGTCTAGAAAGGCCACTGAAATTATGCATACAGACAATGGGGGGGAGTATGTGAAGAACAACTTTGAGCAATTCTATGCTTCTAAAGGCATTGAATTGAAATGCATTGTCTAATACATTCTTTGGCAGAGTGATGTGATTGAATAGAAAAATAGATCTCTAAAGGAAATGAGACATGGCATGTTGTAGTCCCAATCTCTTGATCTAAATTCCTAGGCATAAGCCATTAATTGTGCTTGTTACATCCATAACCCGAGTTCCCCATAAATCCTTGAAGGGAGTAACTCCTTTTGAAGCTTGGAGTACGTCAGAAACCCATAGTCAAACACTTTAGAGTGTTTGGTTCTCAAGCATGAATCACATTCCTACTGAGAAATGCAAGGCATTGGATCCTCAAAACCAATATTTTATTTTCATGGGATACCCTGATGGAGTCAAGGGATACCAACTTCTCAACCCCATCATTAATAAAACAATAATTTATAGGGGTGTTCATTTTGAAGAGAGATCATTGAGTCACTCTTATAATGATTCAATATTTGCAGCTAGTCCAATTTTCATAGTGAATTATGCCGAAATCAAAGTTGATGATCCACTTGGGTTGATTTATAATAATGAGGACTCATTTTCCTCCTATTCAAATGATGGGAATGATTATGAGGGTTCTAATATAGATTCAAAGGTTGAAAATCCTCGTCATAAACCTCATGTCGCAATGCCATGCTAGGAACACTAGACACTACAACTAGCAGGTGAGTTGCTTGGAGATCTAGTAGACACTAGGCATACATGTTCTTAGTTCTAGGCATATTCATAGGCACTTGCTACTACATAATCATTGCTTCTTGTACATTTCTATATTCCTACTGCTACAAATTTGTGAACTTTTAAGAGGTTGCTAGAATTTTTGAGTGGGATACAATTATGCAAGATGAATAAAACTCGTTGATGCATAACCACACATAGGATCCAGTTCCCATTCCTAAAGGAAGAAATATTTCCCAGTGTGTTGGGGTCTTATAATTATAGGCAACTCGATTCTTCGACTGTTGATTTGGCGTTTCTCTCGTGATGACGAAAGTCTGGCTCAGTTGATCCCGTTTTCTTCCCTCCATTCTTTTCGCTTGATTCCTCGTCACCCTGCTGCATCATTCATCCATGTTGCGCCCTCACTCCCTTGTCCTGTTGCCCCCATTGACTACCTCTCGCCCGTCATCCATCCATGAATAATCAGACTTAGGATGAACAAAAATAACAATAAAGTTAGTTAGATTAAATAAGTAATGTTAGTATAGTTAGGGTAGATTAAACTAATTAATAAATAACTAGTTAATAATTAATTAATTATTAATTAAGTTAAAAATCTAGGTTAATAACTAGTTAGTATTTAGATTAATTAACACAAATTAATAAAATAAAGTACAAAAACAATATAAAACATTAAAAATAAAATTAAAAAGGATTAAAAATAAAATAATATTAAATAAAATCATTTAAACAAAATATAATAAATAAATATTAAAACATTAAATAATATAATAAGCAAACTATATTAAAACAAAACATATAAAACAATATAAAACACAAAACATATAAAACAAAACGTAAAAACAAACAAAACATATTACATATAATAAATTATATTAAAAACAAAAAAAAACATAA
>JASDQU010100702.1:16316-34747 GCA_032191745.1 Picea mariana | reverse complement strand
AAGTCATCAGAAGCTAAACTGCAGATTTTGGCCAATGCCATGGAAAAGTTGATGCAGAAAATTAACATAAAAGAGGAGCTTGCTGTCTAAAGACATCATGTTCCATTGATTTCAAAGAAAGACACGGTCATAGTTCCCAAACATTTTTCTGCTCATCCTTGGTACCATAGTTTGAATAATGATTCTTTCATGTATTCGATTCACAACACAGTCCAAGATGAAGCTCCATCTCGACTTGTAGAGGAACAACCAGCTGACATGATATGCATGTTCAATGGCATTTCATTCATGGATGATTTACCAAAGTGTGACCAGTATGATGATGATCATGAAGCTGAAATAGAGGTTGACTATTTAGAGAAATCGACAGCATGTCATTGGCAGGAAGAAGATCATTTACAGTTCAGGTATGACCATCAGCCCTTGCACAACAGTCATGACAACGATGAGGAAGAGACAGAAAATTTCAGAGTAAGGGAAAAATCTTTGCCCTTATGTTTCTCTTCTTTTCAAWTTTTGAGAAGAAATTGTAGACGAGTTGGCATTGGTAAAGAGGGAGGATGTTCTGATCAACTAGGGGAAGATGCTAGTGCTGATGTGGAGGCTGTTCTAAACCCAAAATTGCAGCACTTTACCTACTCTGATTTTCAAATTCCAAATGAAAGCTTAAAGCCTGAGACAAACTGTGAGTTAATCCAAAATAACTCTGTACCATTGTGCTTTAATTCATTTCAAATTTTGAAGGAGACTCTTGGACAAGAGTTGAAGGATAAATACATAAAAGGTCAGGAAATATCATTTGAATCAATGCAACAGTCTTGTCAGTCTTTTCAGGATCCAATAGCTGATCGGTTGGATGGCCTGTGGGGTCAAAATCATTCCCCATCATCTAGCTATGGGATAAAACGCTACTATGATATGGATATGTTAGGATAGTCAGCTACAGGGGTGTGTTCAGCAGAGGCATCATTTCACAAACCATCAGAGCATCCACAGTCATATAAAGAAGTGTTGAAAGACACATAATACATAGGTGAAAAATTGAGTCTTGATGCTGAGTTGTTTGAAGTTGAAAATCAAAGGATGGGCCAAACCTATATAGATCCTGTAAATACATATATGGATAATTTTTTTAATACAGGATATTTTTCCATTGCCAGTGTTTTTCCTATTGTTCGGGTTTATCAAATCTTATGTAAGGGAAAGCAGGTTGGAAATTACTCTCAAGCACGAGTAACATACTTATTTCTGAGTTTCATCACAGACAGTGAAAGAACAGAGCCACAAAATCAACTGCTAGATTGGCTCCATTGGCATTTTTCCATTACCTAGTTGAGCAATGATTGCAGTAGGGTAGGTAGGAAAAAATGAATAAGCTCAGCATTCCGAGCATCTCTTTTTCAGTAGTGTTTATTTTAATTTGGTTTCAGTTGCAAGATCAAAACAGGTACAAGTTGCAGAATAAGGTTTTGGGACCAACCCAATGGATAAAGCACCGGTCTGCATGATTCACAGGTCCGTGGTTCTTGACACCTCCTGAAAGAAGCTGCCATCCCCAGGTGGAGCCTATGTTGGGGTCTTATAATTATAGGCAACTCGATTATTCGACTGTTGATTTGGCGTTTCTCTCGTGATGACGAAAGTCTGGCTTGGTTGATCCCGTTTTCTTCCCTCCATTCTTTTTGCTTGATTCCCCGTCACCCTGCTGCATCCTTCATCCATGTTGCGCCCTCACTCCCTTGTCCTGTTGCCCCCATTGACTACCTCTCGCCCGTCACCCATCCATGAATAATCAAACTTAGGATGAACAAAAATAACAATAAAGTTAGTTAGATTAAATAAGTAATGTTAGTATAGTTAGGATAGATTAAACTAATTAATAAATAACTAGTTAAAAATTAATTAATTATTAATTAAGTTAAAAATCTAGGTTAGTAACTAGTTAGTATTTAGATTAATTAACACAAATTAATAAAATAAAGTACAAAAACAATATAAAACATTAAAAATAAAATTAAAAAGGATTAAAAATAAAATAATATTAAATAAAAACATTTAAACAAAATATAATAAATAAATATTAAAACATTAAATAATATAATAAGCAAACTATATTAAAACAAAACATATAAAACAATATAAAACACAAAACATATAAAACAAAACGTAAAAACAAACAAAACATATTACATATAATAAATTATATTAAAAACAAAAAAAAACATAAAACAAAACTATCCTAAGTCTACCCCCTCACTTCCGCTCACCTCTACCTCCACGCACCTTCATACACCCCCGTACACTCATCACATTTACCTTTTAATCAACGGCCCTTAAAAATTCCGGACCCCCCCCACCATCTGGAACTTAATGAGAGGGGGGGCTCCGGAATGGTAGTTTTCAAATACCACCCCCCCTCCACGTGGCGCCTTCCTATTCCTGCGGACCCCTCCCCCCAAACACCGCTTACCACCTTAGGGGGGGTCCGGAATACCGCTTTTTCGAAATTAAAACCACTTTTCCCATTTTTCACAATTTTTTGCCTGTTCAGCATGCGTTCGTCCGAGGCACTTTCTGGGAAAACGAAGACGGATTTTAAAAATCCGAGAGAGATTTTTTCTCATCACGGGCTGAAGAACAAAAATCTCTCTCATTTTTTGCAATGGAGCTACGAGCAAGGAGAATCAAATCCATCTTCAAGGCCCTTTTTTTCCATATTTCCACTTTTCTGTTACAGTCCTGATATTGCAGGAGCTGTTACGGCCAGCTGGGGACGAATTTGGCAAAACCGAAGGAGGTTTTTGTCCATCACATGCCCATATACAATAATCTCCTTCATTTTTCACCCAAGTGTCATATTTGAAGAGAAAAACACGTCTGTTCGGACCCCTTTTTCGCAGAAAACCAGTCCGTCTTTCATGGCAGACAGTTCCAGAATTTGTGGGTTTTGTGACTATTTTTGGCCGAGGCGGTTAAAACCGACTCTCGCAACTTGATGAGGAGACCTCTCCTATTTATAGAGATGATTTTTAATGTAAAAAGGTTGATCAGTCGAGGACCATGGATTAGAAAATCGTGTATCAGAGCTCGCAGAGCCATATGTATTTTTGATCAATTCAATAATACAGTCACAACAGTTACATGATTCTTGTCTCAATTTTATTGGTGAAGTGATCCTCCAGTAAATTGTTTTCTCTGTTTCCATATGTTTTCTTTCCTTATTATTCGATAGAAGTTTATGAGCAGAATTTGTTGTAAGATACACTCTGTTTCTGGCTGCGGATAATATTAATGTTTTCTTCTGATATTCAGTGGCAAAATTCTTCATTGCTCTGTTGCTAAATTGATCATTTCTTTTTCCTCCTCTTTCATCTCATTTAATTTTACCAGATCCAGTAATTTGCCTACCTTGCCCTGTAAAGCTGTCTGTAGGATTTGTTTTTGATTAAATCTCAGTTTGTGACTCCATTGCCCATGGTTCCTTTTTTCCCTGCTCCTACTAGAAAATCCATAAACAAGCCCATGTTCTTCATAGCTAGCCTAATATTCTCTTCAAACAAAGCTATATCAGACAGAGAGATCCCTCTCCAAGTCTTGGAGGGCTAGAGCCAAGACTCGAAGTGGTTTTGATGTTGCCTCTGTGACTGCCTCACAGCCTTGGGCAAATTACAGAGTGCTAACACAGTGTATGTGGATATATCGAACAAAGTTCATAGCGAATGGTTTGGTGAAAAATTACAAAGATTGACTAATGGAAAAGGGATTTTCGTAGGAACCTAGCACATACTACAATGAGATGTTTGCACTAGTTCCAATTATGGACTTAACTTGACTTGTGCTAACCATTGTTGCAACTCATTTCTAGGAGGTTCAACAAATGGACGTAAAGAGTGAATTTATTCATGAGGATCTTGAGGATGAGATTTACATGTAGCATTTTTAATGGTTCTCTTAGGACTCTTCAATGGTGTACGGAATTAGTAAACACCTATATAACCTTAAACATGCCCTCAATCTTGGTATGCCAAGATGTATTCCTTTATTCTCTATCATGGATTTTCCCAATGCCATTCTGATCCCAATATTTTCATTCGATGGAAGGAAGATGATCTCATGTTCATGGTAATGTATACAGATGATCTATTGATCATTGACAACTCCTCAACATCCATTGTTGTTGTAAAAATTTCCTTTCATAATAAGTTTTTGATGAGTGACCTAGGAATACTACATTGTTTTTTTGGGATTGAGATCACATGCTCTAATTCTGGGATCACCATGACACAAGATAAATAAGTTTTGGATTTTTTGTCATGACTTCAGATGGCTAATTTCCGATCCTAATGTATGTATTCTAAGAAAGGATGATTCTCTCTTGTTCATGGTATTGTATATATATGATCTCTTGATCATTCACAACTCCCATCATCCATTGTTGTTGTAAAAAGTGCCTTGCATAATAGGTTTTTGATGAGCGATCTGGGATTGCTACATTATTTTCTCTGGATTGAGATCACATATGGCACAAGCCAAATATGCTTTGGATTTGTTGTCATGATTTTATATGGCTAATTGCAAGCCTACTACGACTCCATTTTACTTTGGCATCAAACTCCAAGTCCAAAAAATGATGGCATCATTGTGCATTAATGTTTCTAAAGATTCTACGAATAGTACACAATCTCCTCTTGCATTTGTGAAATAAATATGTAGGAATTCTTATACACAATCTATCCTACTAGAATTGCCTTCTCTGCCACATCATTATCCTTCTCCACCCATATATTCATGCTTACCTATAGCCATCATAACTCCACAATTGTAATTTGGATTATGGAAGACCCATTTCAATGGATTATTGTTGCATGTTAATTGTCAACATGACTAGCTAATTCCCCACCTTTATCCACTCTCAATTTTGGATTCGAGGGATAATCATTGTTGGTTTTGGATTTACTTTTGGGGATCGAGGTTTCACCTTTTTTATATGCAATGATATCATCTTGAATCATTGTATTTTTTTAAATGTCATATAATATGGATGATAATTGAGTTATCTTGGTTGGTTGATGGTTTTGTTTGTGAAATGAGCTTTGTTTCGTTCATTTTTATTTCAATGACCTTGAAGGATTTCTATTTTTTGTTTAGATGTCACAAAATATGGATTAGGATTGAGTTCTCCTCACTAGTTGATGGTTTTGTTTGTGCAAGGATATTTGTTTGGTTCAATTTTATTTCCATGACCTTATAGGATTTGTCTTTCTTGAATGTAAATCTAACCTGAAGTCTAATGCTTCTAATGTTTTTTTTGGGAAAGTAATTGAGGCATAGTTAATACAACTATATTCAAGGTTTTGGACTCACCGATTACACTGAGATGGGGGCGTGATCGCTGTAGGGCTCTTTTTCCCAAAACTTCCCCTTCACAAACTTCCTAGTTAGCAATCACCATTTTTACTCATTACTCATTACTGTCATTCATAACCAGTCAAATGTAAATATAGAAAGTTCTTCATTTCTTTATCATTTAAATATTCCTCCTTTACTTTGTCACTTTTCTTTACCATTTAAATAATAATTTCTTCTTTTCAAGCACTTTGACTTCTTTGACCTTTTGGGGCTTCAAGCCTACATATGAGGGTCCTTCATCTTCATAGAGCCATAACTCTCAAACCATGAGGAGTTATGTGACATTCCACATACCACCGGAAATGGCATGACAAGCACTATCCATCTAGGATAGTTTCACTAACAATTTCACTGATCTTCATCTCATTATTCCATATATAAGCATAACCATACTTCAAGGATAACTCATCCATAAATCGTCTTCCCATGAGGGATTTCATCATAAGGGGACCACTTTAGAGTTCATCCATTTGTGCATATTATCAATCACGATAAGACAATAATATTCATATTTACATCAATCCAACAATGCATCATATACCAATGAAACCACATCGATCCATCTTCATTTATGCATCATGTATCAATGACAACTCATTGATCCATATTCATCAATATACTATGATAATATATGTATACATCAAACCTTTTATCTTTGACATCATTCAATCATCCTTTGGCATAAATCAATTCCTTGACATTCATCCTTTGACATCAATCAATCAATTCTCCTTTGGCATCAATCAAACAATCAATCCCTTGACATCAATCAATCACTTGACATTAATCCTTTGACATCAATTAATTAAACCTTTGTCATCAATGACAACATGATTCAACACAAGGATAGGTGTTCACTAGGATTGGTGGACTATGGGTATTGGAAATATGTGGAGATGACAATTTTTAATTTCTTTTATTTTCCTATTGCCCAATGTGAAATTAGATTGTGTTTAAGGGAGAAATGTTCATGAGTTCTTTGTGTGCTAGAAAGAACCCAACATCCAAGAATACTTGACCTTGGGGTCAAGATTGATTTTAGGTTTTCTTGTTGATAAATTATGATCGAGATTGAAATCCCTTGTTGTTGGTTTTAGTTTCAAATTTTTTTTATATCTTTCATTTGCTTTGGGGCATAAACTATTTCCCTTAGGCCTACAAATAAAGTCTATCAAGGTTTTGAAGTTTTTCTTTAAAAAATAGTTGGCATTGTGTGTACCTCAATTCTAGGCACAAATAGTGTTAGTTTTCATACAAAATAAAATATTAGATGTTGTCTCAACTTAAATGATGGGTTGAATACTTGTAATTTACTCCTAATTGTGTATAGTTTAGGTCCTCTTCTTGGTTGGTACCTTTGTTTGTGAAAGGAGGTTAATTTGGTTCAATTTTATTTCCATGACTTTGAGGATTTACTCTATTTTGAATGCAAATCCAACATGAAGTGTAATACTTCCAACATTTGTTTTGGGTAAGCAATTGGAGCATAGCTAATGTGAACCCATGCATGGACAAGTTTTCATTGAGATTGATGAATTATGGGTATTGTAAAGCTCTGGAAAATTATAATTTTTTCTTTTGTTTTTAGTTTCCTATTGCCTAATGAAAAGTTAGATTGTGTTTGAGGGACAAATGTTTATGAGTGTTTTTTGTTTGCTAGAAAAAACCCGGCTTGCGAGGATACTTGACTATGAGGTCAAGATTGTTTTTAGGTTTTTTTATCAATGCGTTATGGTTAGGATTGAAATCCCCTATCTCTTCATGGTTGTGGTTTAATTTGTGAAAGAATATTTGTTTGGTTCAATTTTATTTTCATGACCTTTAGGGTTTTCTCTTTCTTGAATGCAAATTCAACCTGAAGTGTAATACTTTTAGCATATGCTTTTGGGAAAGCAATTGGGTCATAGCTAATGGGACCCCATGCATGGATAGGTTTTCATTGGAATTAATTAATTTTGGGTGTTACAAATCTCTCAAAATAAGAATTTCTAATTTCTTTTAGTTGCCTAATTTCCTAATGGAAAATTAGAATGTATTTGAGGGACAAAGGTTTATGAGTGTTTTTCTATTTATTAGAAAAAAACTAGCTTGCCATGATACTTGACCTTAGGGTCAAGATTTACTTTAAGTTTTTCTTGTTGATGAAGTATGCTTAGGTTTGAAATCCCTTCTTACTAGTTTTAGTTTCAAAATTTTGTTTTAAGCTTGATTTCCTTTGGGGCATAAAATGTTCCCCTTGGGCCTGCAATTACAGTGTATCAAGGTCTTGGAATTTAGTTTTATAAAATAATTGGCAGTGTCTATAGATGATTCTAGATACAAAATAATGGTTGTTTTCACACAAAAGAAAAGACTGAATATTAGGTATGCTTAAATGATGAGTCGAATGCCAATATGTTATTCTCAACTGCTTGTAGTTTAGGTTCTCTTTCTTAAGTAGTTGGCTTCATTTATATATAAGAAAGAGTACTGCATTATTTCCAAAACTAATCATTTTATGTTTGAATGTTTCTCCTTTTCATGATCATAAAGGTCACTTGGACCACACTTTTATGTATTTGCAGTTTTTTTATGTTGCACTGATATTCATTGTGCCTATATTTTTTTAAAGTTGTTGGCAAGCCCTTTTTTTAGCTAGAACAAGTCTTATCTCTCTACTAGCACTAATCATTTTAAGATTCAAGGGTTTTCTTCTTCATGATCATTTACTAACCTTGGATTGTGCTTATATGACCTTGTGATTTTGTATATGTTGCGTTGATATTGGCTTTGTCTTATTTTTTAGCATTTTTGGAAAGTCTTCTTATAGTTTTGCTAGGTTCATGATGTATTAAAAACAAAGCCAAGAATGTTGTTTGGTTATGTGTTTGGATTATTTTGTACAAGAATAATGTGAACTTTCTAATGATATCATTTGGCTAAATATCTCATTTTTATTTTCAAAGTTAGAAATCTGAAAATTTGCAAAAAATGAACCCTAATATCAATGGCAAAGTACTCAAATATAAAACCAAAGCCTATTGTGAATGTTATGGATCTTTATTTTGTTTCATTGATGTAGGTGTTGTTGTATCTCTATGTAATGGATACCCTAATGTGAAATTTTTAATTATATGAAGAGTTAACATTTTAAGATGCATTTATTTTTTACAGCATATCCTTGTGTATGCATGGTCCTCCTTGCTTATCTTAGTATATCTAATCAGAGTAATTTGTCAATGAATTTGATTTTATTGTCCATATAACTTAAGAAAATATCTCTTGAGGTTGAATGGTAAAAATGCAAATGTTTTTCTTTGTATGATTTCTAGGTTTTTAGATTGCATTTATGTAGTTTCTTGATAGATTTGAATCATGTTCCGAGTGGTGCTTCCCTTGTCCCTACCCTCAACCTTTTATTATCTTATTCTTGATAATGTTTTGGTTTTTCTCCTTAAATCCATAGTCTCCTTGAAACCCTAAAACACTTATCTAAAATGGTTAGAGATTCAAAGTTGAGTTTCAAATAAGTCTCGAATAATGTTAACCAGTTCATTATCTACAATCAATTTACAAAGAAGCAACCTTTATTGTCTAGCTTTATTCCTCAATGGACAAGTTTAATCATTCTTATGAAACCATTATATTGTATATACATAGTACTAGTTCATAGCAAACCAATATTGTCATTCTTTGAATATTTGATACATAGGTTGATTACAATTTTGTTTAATTGTTGTTGGGGTATCTGCTTTAGCTATTACAAATAATATAGCTCTCTTAATGTCATATATCCATCCCATCATCCTCAATTTTCATACAAATATAGAATTTTAAAGGTTCTGGCTTAGAAATAGACCCCATGTGACTCATGTGCATTCTTGTCTAAAACTTTGTTTAGTTGATCATGCCTAGGTTCCTTTTCTAAAATGGAGATATGTGTGAAGCTATTGATATAAGCGATATATGTTAATATACTTAGATTTTCATTCCATAAATGTACATGGTGTTCATCCCTGTCTCATAAGTTTATTATAGAAGAAAATCATGTATTCATTATTAACATAGTACTATGGATTAACATAGACATCAATTATTGCAAATACTTGTACTTATAATATTTTGTTACTATGCAACATCAATTATTGTAAATACTTGTACTTATAATATTTTGTTACTACTTGCATAGTCTTTTGCACACAATTCTTCTTCTTTATAGATCCATGATGTTTGGTGAATTACATACAACAGTGTGTTCTCTTCAAAAAAAACAATCCATGATGGATAGCGTTATGATGTACATTAATAATTTGATAGTCTTGTTGTTCAATAGAGCTAGTGTTGATAACCTTTTTTGTAAGCGTTGTCTCTTTTTACAGGAATTCTCTTTGATGTTCACTTTAATGTTTTGGTGTACAAAGGATATTATTACAACGAGATAAATCTGGTAGTACAAGACCAATAAGAACAATACATTTAAGCTAAAAATCCAACCATAACCATCAATACATTTCTAAAGACTTAGATAACTGAACATTCCATATCTTGTATCCCAATTAAAAATTGTCATTTGCAATACCGAGGTGGCAATTTATGTGGGAAGATTCTAAGAATGCCCTAATTT
This sequence comes from Picea mariana, assembly GCA_032191745.1. NCBI lineage: Eukaryota > Viridiplantae > Streptophyta > Pinopsida > Pinales > Pinaceae > Picea > Picea mariana. Next base: position 24,735 of record JASDQU010100702.1, on the reverse strand, counting down.
TTAACGCATCATCAATAATGATTAACACAAAGTACAATTTAATCTAGGAGAAGATTGGTGACATCAACACCAAAATAAAAGTCAAATCAAATGTGAAATTCAAAGATAAGTGTTCTAATAGTATGAAGTTGCATCAGATGGTAGAGAGAGACCGATGATCAACAACTCCTATTGATTATGGAGGAAAAATGGTAGATGCCTGATAATGAGAAAAGCCTCTGCAATACAAAAACCATCGAAACATGGGCAAAGATCCATGGATTGTGAGGATGAAAAAACATCTTAGAAACCACCAATCATACCTTCCCAAACCACTTAAGAATTCCAAGGCAGGTTTATGTGGATTAATGTATAAGTGGTTGGATAAATTAATATATCCTTCCCACCGTCAACCAAAGCAAACGAAAAGAGGGTACTTGTCCACATGATAGAGTATAAATCAATTAAGCCAATGATATTCAGTGAAAGTGAAGGATCAAGGTATGATAATTACATTCAATAAGCCACCAATTATCAAAGCTCCATTAAAGGGTGCAATTGTGAAGCTTGTCAATGTTTGGAACCTTGGATTGAATCTCTACCACTAGCTACAATATGAGAATTCCATTTGTGTGAGTTTATCAATGTTTTTGTTCCTAGTTTGCTTTGAATTTGGTGTACTATCATTTGATTTCTGATAGTGTTTCTATATGTTTTATATTTAACTAGGAACACACGTGCATTTTATCTTATCAATCAGGGTTTCCAATATTCTCGTGAGATGTCATGCACTGTATGTGCGGGCTTCAAAGTTTTAACTTGTACTAGTTTCCTAATATGTTCCTAAGAAAAGAAAAATGTGTCTTTAATATACAAATCAAAGCGACATTGCGGAAAGGAAACACACCACTAAGTTATATCCTACTTTATCCACAAGTGATGTAAAACTAGGTTGAATTCAGTTATTTGATCCTCATGATTGAAACTTCTTGCAACAATGCTTTGTTTTGGTATATTTGGGATACAACTTAATTTGAATTGGAAAGTGCATTGCGGGAAATCAAAACGCACCACACTTGCGGAAAAAGAAACACTCTTAGTTAGCATGAATGATAATGATAGTTCAAGTAGTCCCTGGCTCCACAAGGTAATGCATAATTCTACCATGCTCTGTTTGACTATTGTTATTGTCATTTATCATCATGCATAAATCTACATTTCTCGTTTGATCACAAGTTAACAAGTAAATGTAGAAAAAGAACATAATAAAGAGTTTAAGCTATAGGAATTAAAAAGAACATGCAACCTATGGAAATAACCTACAACTCCACATCTTGTAAATGAAATAGAACAGTAGCAACGTAAAACTAGATGCTAAAATAAACAAATTTATATACATCACATACAACTATCTGCATATCCACAACTCCTATTCTCTAGAGTGGCCCCCCTCTAAAGAGCAGGGAGCTAGGATTATAACAATGCTAGTAAATGAAAATCAACGCTCACACATTCAAGAGATAACCAACAAAGAATGCATAGGTCTGGCTGCTCTGCCTTTTATTCCTAAAACTTCAATTCTTTTACATCATCTTCTGAACAATATTCTCATGTCCATATTGCCCCCTTTTGGGCCAAATTTATTACATATATATAAGAATGGGTCGAATCCCATGTAAAACAACCAAATAACAAAATAAACCAACTGTCTAAACATAACAAAAATTGAATATTTGCACCCACCTTGATCCAAGGGATGAAAGGGTTCAATCTCGTTTCATGTGGGCAGCATGGGTAAGGATAAACTCGTCCAAAACAACAATGATACTTTCAAGTGCGTCCAAGATACCCAAACAGTGAATGGGAAGCAAGATCCCCATCTAAATATGCTCCAAATGAGCCCTACGATCCATGGAAGTAGTTATCTAAGGAAACAACAACTCCAAAAGCTCCTCAAAATAGAAAAACAAAGTAATGGCACCCATGAACCATGAGATTCTCAACGAGATCGAATTTCCTGTTCAAGATCCTTCAAAGCAATGTTATAATGCATGGAGATTTTATTATTGGACTAAATAAAGAGATTGCACTTCATACCATAGGTTAGGCACATATAATTAAAAAAGAAAACAATTGTAATCAAACATCCTAATCTATTTCACATAAAAACAACCAAAACATAGTTCATTAATTCTATGATCCAATTCATTGTAAAACAATTAAATGACTGACAAATGGGTGTATAAGTGAAATGGAAATAAGGTAAAAGAGAGGTAAAGTCAGGCATAAAATATACCATATGAAGGGTCGACACTTTCCATGGCATCCTAAAAGAAACCTATTACACCTATTAAGCCCACTCAAAACCATATAAAGATGAGAACATTGTTGATTTATATTATGATATTTTTTACCCCCAAATTACCAAAGAAACCATGTATAAACTCCCCCAGTCACCATCTAGAAATATTCTAGACACATGTGATTGAATCCCTACCTAGAGTTGTGACCGTTACAACTCAAACTCTCACCTAGGAGGAAAAATCCTAACCTCAACTAGAGAGACTAGAGGCAACTCTTAGGAAAGCCACCACTGTCACATCGGTGGCCTTTCCCCACACTTTGAACTATGGAAGGAGTTATCCTAGCCTGGGGGGAATCCCTATGGTCAATATAGATAAACTTGTTGTATGAGCATGGGTATCGATTAGCTAACATTGATTAAATATTATCAACCAAACAACCAAATTTGCCTGAAGATATGAAAATTGAAATATGCAAAGTGTTTTCTTAATTAATAATCACAAATTTAACACAAGTTCCAAATAAATCACGAGTTAAACATGTACTTGTGTATGAAAGTGTTGGAAATAACTGAGTATAAGAACATTAAATTAACAATTATGATTAGATTTCACCAAATGATATATTCACCATGTATCATCATCCAACAAAAATACTCAAATGTTGCAATAACATCAATGATCTAATTTAACAGATTGTGACATCCACCAAGTTACTTGTGTTTGCAAGTTATTATGAACACTTATAAATAAAATTTAAATATGTGTCCATCAACATTAAGTAGCTCACGAGGATATGATGTAAGAATGCTTAAGCCTGAGAAATATCATATGTTAACATATTATACTATCCCATAGATTATGCTTGATGTCCACAATAAATGATTCAAAGCCCCACTTGTGAAATGTTGTCAATGTTATAGTGTTATTATCCATATATTATCAACAAAGGGAACTTATGACGTGGCACATTAAGATTAAGTTATGGAATTTGGATGTAAGAATGGTGAATTGTCCTAAGTTCAAATATGTTTGTGAAACTTCTATAGCAGTTGATTTAGGACAAGTATTATACAAGTAAATGTATGTGTGTGTTAAGATTTTATGTCCAAGTTTGGGTTGAAGATATCAAAAGAGTGGACCATTGCCTACCTTGCTTGGGATATGGAGCCACTTGCCTAGATTAAGTGTTATTCGTGCATCCTATGTATTGAAGTCACATGCACCATTAAAGGATTTCCCTATGAGCATCAAATGAGATAATTGAAATTTTCAAATATGGTTGGGGAGGTTGGTCCTATGAGAATGCAACCCAAGTACTACAAGGTGAAATCTAAACTTAGTCTAGTGTAAGAGGGTAGAAACCTAGGATGTCCACACTCGATGCAAAAGTAGTCTAAGCCTAAATGATTGCAAGGAACAAGGAAAGTAGAATTGTACCTTAGTTGACTTCTTAATGTGGCATGGTGCCCTTCCATGACCTTGCAATAGCTTCTTTCTCCAAAATACCCGCAAATAAAAAATATCTTCCGCTATACCCTTGAAGAAACATTAAAGAATATAAAATATTACATAATAGATTTTACAAAGAAAGACTAGTTTCTTCCAATTATGCTTCAACAAATACAAATGAAGAGAATCCCTCCTTATATAGATAAGGCATCTAATGAAATCATGGGTGAATACCATGTGATAGATACAAAACCATGATTTAATACAATGTTCTCAAGTAAAACCATCAACAAAAACCTCTTGAGCAAGAGCGCCCTATATAAAATTCTCATTCATCAAGGAAAATTCACATGTGTGGTCCATAAGAGCTCATGAACAAGTTTACCCTCCCCAAAAATGTGCTAACAATCTCCAAAAATCATGTGCATAGTCAATAGGAGTCCTAGGAACAAGGGTGCCCCCTCAACAAACTCCATGAAGCAAGGGATGATGAATTTCAAGGTGAAGTGTGCCTCAATAAGGGTGGCATCCTGTAACACCTGTGGCATCATAAAGTAGAGTGCTCCAACAATAAGTATCACATGTGGCATTTTAAACAAGGCACTCCATTAATAAGTGGACAAATTGAGTCATAACCAATTCATCTCAACCCATAACAACCTATAACCACCTCATAATTGACCCCAACAACCACACACCCATGGTCAACAAGGCACAATAAGCCACACATGTAGGAATATATGTCCAAGAAGGCAAGTGCACCCTCTAGAAGTGGCATGACACATGATGATTATGTGGATTCCCTATCATTATCCAATGCACTGTCAATAATCTCAATGTAGTGACATGTAACCCATTAAAGTACATGGATCCCAATGTATATAGATATGTTTGTATATAGGTACACAGATCCCAAATCAGGAACATGGATCCCAATGCAATTCCATGGATGCCACTCTTGATGCATGTACATGGCTCTCAATGCAAGGCATCCACTTATAGTGGTGGATCTATTGCCTTTACAAGTCATTAGGTGAATGTATATGAGTGATTTCCTATGGAAACATCATAACATAAGTTAATTTTAATATTTTCCTAAGTTTAACCCTTATTATATGTGACAAATCCTAAGACAAGAGGTATTTCTTAGATCTCTAAGTTAGAGATAGGTAATGTGATGGATAACTTATGGAAAGGCGAAAGTGAAACTTCATGTATTGACCCTCAAAGTCATGTATGATGATGTGAAGGTATTTTATCTTCTCCAACTAGCTTTCAAGAGCTAGGAATCTTGATTGATTCCATGTGTACGCCTTTAAGAGGGAGTTTTTAGCTTAAATTTACCATATCAACACTTTATTTTACCACCCCTTTAACATTTTCCTTGATTCCTTAGTCCTTTATTTAGATATGCATTCTTAAACATAGGACTTAGGGGTAAGGGATTTTTAGTGAGGTGGCATAGCTCTAGCATTATTACATTTTTTACTTTAACTTTTTCCATGATCTTCATCTCTAGCCTTTTGGATTTTATTTGACTTAGGATTATACATGGATCTTCATTTTCTTAGCTAGACCTTGTTGAATGACATATGATAGGTCAAACATGAGAGGGAGTAAATTTTTATGAATGAAATGGAAGTGAATGGGGAAGATGTAAGGTGTTAAGTATGGTTGGGGATATGAGATGTGTTTCATCTCAGGTCGTATCCAACTATGCCTCGTATATATCTCAATACATTAGACTTGACCTATACCCTTTACAGTACAATTAGGGTTACAGGCAGGTCTAACTCTTGAACAATATAGCAAGGGATCTCATACACCCACTAGTGCTCAGCCATTAGGGGCACATCCATAGGGATGTCCATATCTCTGGCTCACTGCATTACACAGAAGAACCAGTTCTTCACTAGTGCTCAACCACTAGGATCACATTCACCTGTGCTTGTCCACTCAACAAATCTTCTTTCCCGCTGCATTACACAAGAGAGTCGTCTAGAGTTTCTTATCAACTCTCTGCTYAGAGGAGGCTAATAAATCATCTTCATTTCTGTCTGATGACGATACACCCAACACTTTGGGATTTCACACGTTCACCTTGTACTCAGTCACATGSACGCCCAACTCTACAGATCTCCTTTCTCACTGCGTTACACAGGAGAATCGTTTGGAGTTCTTCTCAACTCTTTGTAAGGAGGAGGCCATCTCTACGTTCCAAATTTGTCTCAGATAAGAACCACACACCCCTCTCAGGGGCTCTCTCTTAGGTTTGTATCTTGGGAGGCATTCTTCATCATGCCAAGTCTCACACGGATGTATCTTGAACTTTGTTCTTGGTTGTAGTTATTAACACTCTCTCTCAACTAGGGAGGTATCCTTCACCAAGCTAATTTGGTGAAGATGTCTGCAATCTTCTCATGTGTAGGAAGGTACTGCATGTGTGCTATTTTTATCCGCATCGTGTCTCTGATATAGTGATATTTTATCTCAACTTGTTTCGATCTATCATGAAGCACACGTTTCTCAAAGAGCTTCATGCATCTCTGGTTATAATCATAGAATCCATCTCATGATCAAGTAAATCTATCAGAATTTTATGAATCATCACTGCTTCACATACTCAATGATATATACTTTGCTTCTGTGGTACTCAAGGCCACAACGATTTGTTTCTTGTTGCACCAAGAAACCATGGAAAACTTCACAGTAAAACAACAATCGAATGTGCTCTTCCGATCTACTATACTTTCTATCCATTCTTCATATCCGTACAAGCACAAGTCTACACTGGAGACATATCTCAGGTCGTATCCAACTGTGCCTTGTATATATCTCAATACATTTTTTGTTGTTGTCCAGTGAGTCTATCTTGGTTGAATCATGGAATGACTAAGTACATTCACTGCATAACATGAATCAAGTCCGGTGTTAACCAAATACATCAGTGATCCAATCAGTTGTGGATCAATCTCTTCTTGAATCATCATCAACCTTTTTTCTTCAAATCCATCACTGTGGATTTGCATTTTTTAATACTGAAAGTCTTTAATATTCCCACTGTATATTTTCCTTGACTTAGGAAAATCTCATCGGTCCTCTGTCATACTTCTTGTCTCAAGAAGTAGTGCATCATACTCAGATCCTTCATCTTGAAATCAAAAGTCAAATCTTACTTGTATCCAACAACAAGGCTTTCTGAATAAGTCATCAAAATCAGGTTCTCGTTACCAACATTGTAATAATATAGGTTTGGATCAACAACACTCTTGTTGACACCCAAACTCATCAAGAATATATCCATCTAATATAGTTTTCAACTCATGGATGGTAGTACAGATGGAATTGTATCGGGCTTACTGGATCAAATGTCTCATCATAAACAACTCCCTATGTTTGTGAGAATATTCTTGCTATAGATATCACTTTGTATTTCTCAACACTTCCATCAGCTGCATGCTTGATCTTATAGATCCACTTGGAATTCATCACAGACTTCCCTTCTAGTCTCTTAACAATATATTATAAATCATTCTTTAAGATATATTGTTATTCTTCTGTTATGACATCTTTCCATACCTGTTCTCATGTTGCTTCTCCAAGACAAGGAGGTTTAGAATCAATGAAGTGGCTCATGACTGAAGGATAGCTCGAAAATCTCTTTTGATTTCTCGAGATGTGCCTTGAGAGGCTTGTATGTTTCTTTTCCTCCTACAGAGTGAGCCTAGGTAGGCCTTTTATTCCCTACTGCAATATCTCTGAACATATCAACTGAAGCAACGAGATTAGTTGTAATAATGTATGTCTCCCTATGAATTGTTGAAGGGGGAGAAGGTATTGTCTCACTGTCAATCTCCATCTGAGATTCTCTGGATCTTTGAAAGGTTATCTCTTCTTCAAGGACAACATCTCTGCTTGTCTCAATTTGTCTCTAACCAGGGATGTCGATCTGGAATGTATTCGAAGATTCACTGTTATCCCATAAATGTATTTTTTTTCCCTGAAGAGTCTAGCTTGGACTTCTTCTCTTTGGGTACATGAAAATACCTTGGGCACCCAAATGTCATGAAGTGTTAAATCTCAGGCTTCACTCCGGTGAAGGCTTCTTTGAGAGTTATGTTTTTCAAAGTCTGGTGAAGACTCTTGTTCTAAACATGTACCGTGTTATTCTTTCTTCTACCCATATAATCATAGAAAGAATATGATCATGCATTATTGCATTGGTTTCCTCAATTATGGTTCTATTCTTCCTCTTTCTCAAATAGTTTTGAATCCCTCTGAGTCAAGTGACTCCCTCTGAAGCATAAACATCTTCCTTTGTTTTTAACATGTTTGGAACAAGAAAACAAAAGGAACCAAAACAAGAATATATCCTAAAGGAGAATAATGAGTACATATCTAGAATCAAAACAATTTAAGTATTGTTGTCATAGCTACAACACCTACTTGTAATGTAGAAAACTTTAGAAATATAGGTTAGAGGAATGAAAATTACAACAATCAAACATGGAGTCTTCACTTCCAGTGTGTTGTTCCTCTGAATGCACTGAGATCCCTCTGGATCCATGACTTCAGCAAAAACTTCCTTCCTCATGCAATTTCCCTCATGACAATGATATAAATAATATATATATATATATATATATATATATATATATATATATATATATATATATATACATACA
>JASDQU010100701.1:414067-431311 GCA_032191745.1 Picea mariana | reverse complement strand
ACAATTTATCTAAATAATGTTTATATAATAGTTCTATTTATCATATATACAATATATACAAATCACGAGTTTTAATCTAAACTCATAAAAATCAAATGTAAATTGGTTTTTTTAACCACAGTAATAAAGTAAGCAAAAATACTATTTATTTTTTATTTGTTTTCTTGTATGTATACATTCGTAAAATCAAATATTAAACTACTTAATTAAACATAAATATATAGATAGTGGAAATCATTCTATATATAAAAACTTCTATAATAAGCAAGCAAAAGAAATAAAATAACAGACTAACCTATTAATGCATCCAAGGTCTGTACAATAAAGAGTATCCAACCACCTTTATCCAAGAAGTAAACTTGCAACGAATCTTAAGATTGCTCTGAATAAATGCGAAACAATATGCTGGAGATTGAGTTTTGATAACAGAACATATAATGGACACAGTCATAATGATCTTATGATTTACAAGTAACTACAATGAGATAAGTCTCCTTGTAAGAACTTGTATTTAAACATTCAACAGAAAATTAGAGATAAATCTCATAAAATAAATTGAATTGATGATCACCCTGTATTATATCTGAAACATGACATATGGATAGCATGTAAAAAAAGAAAAAAGAAATTATCTCAAGTTATAATAAATCTTGAAGACGAAGGCTATCACCATCTATTATCACATTGAAATAAACAGAACCTAAACTAAAACATGATACACAAAAGCTCAAGCTGTAATATGCATTATGTTTCATTCAAGTCTAATTGTCCATACTCCAGTCCCAGGGCAAGATGATCAACTGTTTACAAAATGATAGGTTTTTAAAGGCCTCATGAAAGATAACTGTTTTCGTTCCTGAGATCAAATTTGTTTCAAAAATAAAGGGGGATGCAACCACCCTGATTTCACTAAATCCTCTAAAACTAACAATAGTTCATTTTTGTTCATTCAAAATACATCATAGATATGACTGGAAGGTATCAAGAGTGCATCAAATGAATTTTGAAATCATGGATCCCTGAATATCCTAAAAGAAAAGAAAAATGCAAAGATTTTAGATACATTTTCTGTCATTAATTTACACAATTCAAATTGATATAACTGGCTACAGAATCATGCGATTCTGTAGCTATTTATAACAGTAAATGAAATCTCATTTTATTTAATGAATAAAACAAACTAATTTAATAATGAAAAATAGCTTATCCAACAGACCAAATAATCTAACTTAAGAATGAAAAAAAACATGCTATTAATCGAAGAGATCATACCTGTAACCATGCAATCAAATCATATCATGAAACCTTGGAGTTTACAATCGCTATAGCAACCTCAACGTTTTTAAATATCACATGACCTGTGGTTTTAATACATTTTTATTTCCCCTAGAGGACATATTCAAGCCTATGGTTTTCATTTGTTAAAACATCGATCTGCTCTTTAAAAACTTAACCTGTGACTGTAGAAATGGGATATCCGTATAATATCTTTCAATCCACGATAAACAGACCTCGCACTGTGACTATATGGTGTTTTCATTAGAACAAACAAGATTGTGGACTGGTGTGCCCTCCAAACGAATTGTAGATTCATTGCAAAGCTTGACACTAGGAAACTCTAGATTGTCTTTCAAACGAGGAAAATTATCGACAAAGTTATAGGGTTGGTTAGGGTGTGGAACGAATGACAAAGGGTCTTCCTCTACAAGGAATTTTTCAATTTCTAAATCTGAGATTTCGTTAACCTCGATCATGCTGATCATGTTGGCATAAGAATTCCTCTTATTACAAAGACTCCATGAAATTAGCCTACCATCTCTTTTGTTTTTAAAATTGATATCAATATTACTCTTAAATCTCTTTCTTATAGGTTTCTTTATGTTTTTAACACAATCATTTGGATGTGTAAGATGTTGACTAGCCTGTTGAATGAAATTAGGATCGATCAAGGGTTTGCTATTAGGGGAAGAGACACAAGTCTGGGGAGGTGAAAGAGATGTCGTCGGGTGGACAAGGGTCTCCTCAACAAATTTCTTTACCACAACGATCAAATCATGCCACTGAGCTTTTAGGAATGAAATTGGCATACCTCTATCACAACTTGTTATTTTTCGAGATGTAAACAATAGGTTCCAAGGGACTTCCTCCACTTTTGCATTATTAAACCATTTTTGACTACTCGTTGTTAACCCTATGGCTTGAATCAGGAACTCCTTAGTAACTTCTATTTGCACATCAGCAACTTTCGCTCTACAACCATCAAAGGAAAAGGCGAATTCTTGGGCAACTTGTAAATTAAAACCCTGAAAATTCCTGATGAAAACGAGCCAGGCATTTCTTTCCAAATATTCTCTAGCATTTTCGCATGAGAGTAGGGTTTGGATGGGAAGGTAATCAAACAAGCACAACGTACAGGTAGGGTTTGTGAAAAAATAGAGCCATAACCCCGGGCCCAACAATGAACGTTGTAAAGATTAATACGATGGGATAGTCATTTAATTAAGACACATGTGAAGAGGTTTGTGAAACCCGAGGCCATCCCAAGAGATAATGGAAGTCTGCAAATCGTATGCCACCTTTTCATTCAGTACGAGCTAGGACCAAAACATTAAAATGAGAATGAGTGCACTCATCATGAGTTTGATTACAAAGTTTGGGTCAGTCAAAAATAAAAAAATCAAGAGTTTTGTAAAAGAAACATAACGAAAGATCAAACCAAAACCATACAAAAAATCAAATGGTGGGGGTGTTTTGTTCATAAAACCATCAAATTCTTAAGCATGCTTGGAATTGAAAGGATAAAAAATAAAGAGAGTAACATTTTCATGGCAAGGAATCAAAACTCCATAAAAAATTATATGAACAATTTGCCTTCAATGAAAACTTAAAGCACAATGGTAATCATAGTCGCAAGTTTTCATGCTTTCAGTCATGAAAACAAAGCATGAGTAGCAAAAGGGAAAAGCGACAACTTGCAACTGTTGTTTTGAAACTGCTCATGAAGAGTAATAAAATTTCATGACCCTGTGTAGGCAGCTATGTAGATTATTTAATTAATATAATAAAAATAACAATTATATTATTGCTGCCAACAATGGCAACATGATGGGAGAAGCAATTATCTTTGTTACACGAATGCGTTCAGGTTAGAAAAATATGAAAAACTTCAAATCGAAGAACAAATGAAAAGTCATTTGAACATCTCAAATAATCATGACACAGTCTGATTTCAGATAACTTTTATTTTTAAAGAGACGAAAACTGGTGACAAACTTGGCAAAAGAAAGCCATGATGTTAAGTTAAAATCTCCAATACTATTGACAGGGCCACTGCTACCAGCAGGAATTCATAGCCTCGACAGGGATGTCAATTAACCCACTCTGATGTCTGTATCCTGTCAAGAAATTTCAGATCAGAACGAAGGATGCTTAGGGCCAAAATGAAACTCATATCTGAGAATTTTCTTTTACATGACATTGCTTAGTTGCTAGCAGGCCTGTTCAGTACCCCATTGAAGTTGTCTTGGCGTCATGCATGTATTTACCCATTGCCAACAGACCTGTTCAGTGTCCCAGCGGGTTTACAAACACTTCACATAGCTCTCTGAGACATTATTCACATTCTGATATAGTTTTAAAGATATTCAATAGAGAGGGGTGACGTTGAAAATTCCAGTTTTTAAACACAACTCGATATATGATAGACCTTAAAAAAATTTGTGCTGTCCTTCATCAAGATCCAAAAATAGTTCATTAATAAAACTAATTTTCAAGAACAGGGAGACATCGTTGAGTTTCTCTCTTAAAGAACAAGGACAATGTAAAAAGATATTTAAAGATGGTCATGAATACTTTCAAGTGCAGATTGAAACCGAGAAAATTCCTTTCAAACAAAAAGTCATCTTTAACCAGGCTACAATTTGAGAGACATACAACAATTAATGTTCTGACAACTTTTAGCAGCTATTTTCGAGGGGAAGTATTTTATTTTCTCTGTTTGAGCTAGCCCGAGGTGTAGGCATGTTTGTTTCAAAAGGAAAGATCGATAAACAAAAATTAAAATAAAAACAAATCAGAAAAGAAAAACAAACAACAAGGAAAAAAAAAAAAACAATATTTACAAAAGGTGTATGAGAGACTCATCAGGGAAAGTACTTTTTGAGAGCTTGGCCATTCACCGGGAAGGTGTCTGGCTGTCCCTCTAAATTTTGTAGGCGAAAGGAACTAGGACCTAGTTTTTTAGAAATTAAAAATGGTCCCAACCACAGGTTTTGAAACTTAGTATGTTCTCCTTTCCCCTCATGAGGTTTGTCCCACTTAAGGACAAGATTGCCTACCTCAAAATTTTTGTGAGAGGCAGAATTGGAATCAAACTAGTTTTTGACAATGAGTTGATGTTGATCCAATTTTCATTTTGCTTGAGCCCTTACTTCCTCTAACTTCAACAAAGCGTTAATCCAACTCTCCAAGGGAGGACAGTCTTCTTCTTGCACCTTCTGCGATAACTGCAGAGATGGAAGAAGGACATGCAATGGAAGAATCACTTCCCTGCCATAAATGAGAAAAAAGGGGGAATTACCAGAAATAGTTTTAGGAGTTACCCTATCAGCCCAAATTGCGTTAAATAGTGCATTATGCTATTTTTTATGGTTTTCGGAGACCGTTCTCTTGATGATTTTGATCAGGTTTTTATTAGTTGATTCCACCAAACCATTGCCTTGAGGGTAATAGCTGGCAGAGTATTTTAATTTTGTTCCTTTTTCTAGAGTGAAATCACTCATTTCAAGAGATGAAAAATAGGAAGCATTATCAAATACTAGGAATTCAGGAATACCAAAACGAGTGATAATATTTAAATTTAGGAAGGATATTACCTGGCTAGTGTTTACAGGTTTTAATGGCGCGGCCTCGGACCATCTGGTGAAATAATATGTTGTTGTTATGATGTATTTATGTTGCTACGAGGATGCTGGATTGATTGGGCCTATAATATCCAGGTCCCACTGCTAAAAAGGGGAGTCTACCAAAACCCGTTGCAGTGGGAATGCTAGTTTTTGTATTCGTCCAGATGCCTTTTTACAGATTACACACTTGCGGCAGAAGGCATGGGTGTCTTTCAAAAGAGTAGGCCAGTAATAACCTTCTCTTAATACTTTTTGGGCAGTGGTGTCTCCGCCAAAATGCCCACCATCTTCCCCTACTTGTAATTCCAATAAGACTTTTTCTGCTTCATCTTTTTCAAGACAATGCATAAGTATTCCATTGAAATTTTGGCGAAACAAAATACTTTTTACCAGCTGAAAAGAAGTTGATTTTAATATTAGTGCTCTGCTCTTTTTTGGATCAAGGTGATGGGGGGATGATCCGTGTATAAGATAAAACTTGATATCATCATACCAAGGACTAGTAAGGTTTTGTGCAGAACAGATTTGATTTTTATCGTGCTGATCTTGAATTAATGTATCAGTTTTATTTTGTTGTCCTATAGCTGAATTAGCAACCAATTTACATAAACCTTGGCCTCTCACAAGTTGTGCTAGGGTAATTTCTATGTCATATTCTTGTAAGGAGGTGACCCAATTTTCCCTTTTTTCACCCAGTTCTTTCTGTACTAACAAATTTCTAACAGCAGGGTAAGGGACAATGATTTTCATCCTAGATTTCAGTAGATAAGATCGAAAGTGTTTTACTGCTTTAAAAACAGTATAAGCCTATTGATCTACTACTGGGTAATTAAGTTCTTCCCCCTTGAAGGCTAAGCTCATAAAGGCAATTGGGACTTCGTTATTTTCAGCATTTCTTTGGGTTAGAATAGCATCATAAGACCGATCAGAGGCAAACGTGTAGAGGGTGAAGTCTTGCGAAAAATCAAGGCTCATTAGAGAAGGAGCATCTACTATAGCCTTTTTTATTGAGTCAAAAGTTTGATTTTATAAAGGTCCCTAATGGTACTGTACATCATTTTTAATTAAATTTTGTAATGGTCTGACCATTTCTGAAAAAGTTGGGGATGAACCTCCTAATAAAGTTTATCTGACCTAAGAAAGATTGCATGGACTTTTTGGAAGAGGGAGGGGGTAGTTTTGAAATGACTTGGGTCCTTTCAGGGTCAATAATCATCCCTTCATTTGATACAATGAATATGAGGAGCTTACCTTGTTCTACCTCAAAGACAAATTTTTTTGGATTTAAAGAAATATTGTATTTACGACATCACTGTAGAATAGATTTTAGATGAGCTAGATGATCTACCTTATTCTTTGAGAAGACAGTGACATAATCTAGATAAACTACTACAGATTGATTGATTAAACTGTGGAAAGCGATATCCATCGCTCTTTGAAAGGTGGCACCGACATTTATGAGCCCAAAGGGCATCTTCCTATAAGCGTAGGTGCCCCATGGAGTACGAAAAGTGGTTTTGAGCTAGTCTGGGGGAGACATAAGGACTTGGTTATATCCTGAAAAGCCATCCATAAGTGATAATATTTTAGAAACAGATACTTGTTGAAGGATATATTCCATGGGAGGAATAGGGTAGTTTTCTTTATCAGACGCTCAATTTAAATTTTGGAAATTGACACATAGTCAGATTTCACCACTCTTCTTCCTTACAGGGACAAGATTAGAGAACCACTGGGTATGTCTTACTGGGAAGATTATTTTAGCATTCAAGATTTTGTTTAATTCTTTCTTGACTATTGGTTCAAGTTTCAGGTGCATCTTTCTTAACTTTTGTTGAAAAGGATGGGTCTGGGGTTTCATGGGAATAATGTGTTATATGATGTTAGGATCAAAAGTCTTTAGGTCTCATATGTCCAAGCAAAGACATCTTTAAATTCCTTAAACAACTTGATAAATGTTGTATTTTCTTTCTTAGAACATCCCAACCCCAAAATGATGCACTATGGGTTATATTTAGTTCCTAAATTTACTTTTTCATGTGTCAAGGAAGAACTATTCATTTTACAATTCACTGATTTTCTGAATTTATCGTGAAGATCATAAAAATTTTCTAATCTAACTACAGATTTTGGGATAGAGTTTACCATGTCTGATGCAGACTCCAGGGACCTTGGATCCAGTATTACCGTAAAATCACGAAGGTTTTTGTCGTGGGTACCTTCATCGATAACTGCTCCTTTGAAAGTCTCTTCCATATGCAGAAAACTGATGATCTGTTGATCGTCATCAAAGACTCTCCAATTTGTGATGTTGGCTGGAACGAATGGTATGAATAACAACTTGACAGAAAATGAATTCGGAGAAAGGATTTCTATAGGAAAAAGTTTTGAGGCGACATTAGGTAACAAATCAGACTCATAATTATTTAATCTTGGAATAGAATTAATGTTAAACGCAGAAAATTTGTTCACTAAATTCCATACCTCAGTCTGATAGCTTTTCAAGTGTGGAGATAAATAGTGGATAGAATTTTTTACCAGTCTAGCCACAATTTCTGAATCACCAATGACAGTCAAATTCTGAATCCTCAAATCTAGTGCTTTTCTGAGGCCTTGCAAAAGTGCCTTGTATTCGACCGTATTGTTTGTGCATTCAAATTCTAACCAGAAAGAAATCAAAGTTTTGTTACCTACTGGATCAATGAGCACACGCCCTGCACTAGCTTCTTCTTTAGATTTTGATCCATCGAAGTAAAGAGACCAGATTTGATTTTTGTCAGGTGCATGTGACCACTGGGAGAATTTTGTTGACTGTGTGCATGTCATAATTTCGGACTGTTGTTCCAGGTCAGTAATGGTAGAATTTTCAGCCATGAAATTGCCGAAAAAAGTGTCCATCCCCTGTATTTCAGGTGAATTGGCAGAAGCAGTGAATGGTTCATTAGGATCATTTAAATTGGTTACCTTGAACTTAAGATGACGCTCATGATTTACCTTGATTTTGTTAGGCTTTCCATTCTCGGGCAGCCACAAGTGAGACCAATCTGTTGCAAAATAGTCATGTAGTTGTTCGGACCATTCTCTACTAAAAAACAAACCATATACTTCTAGGATATCTATGATAATAATATCAATAACTTGATGGACTTTAGGATTAGATGATAATCTGATAAGCACATTTTTTAATTCACCTATTACTTTAACACTAGTTCAATCAAGCTGAATAATTTTCAGGCTGGATGGTTGAACTTCAGCATTAATTTTTTGATAGACAGACCAAGGCATTACGTTTGACGATGCACCTGAATCTACCATATAGTTATGTACATTCCTATTGAAAAAGTCAACAAAAAGGGTGGGACATTTCTGCAAGTATTAACAACAAAAGTTTGCTTTTTTTTAATCGCAGCCCCTGAAACTAGTTTATCTACATTTGTTACACTTTTTACAACAAGGTCTCTTTTATCAGAAGGCTCTGATGTCATTTTCGCGGATACCTTTTGAGTTGTTTTGGGACTATTTTCAGCAACTTTGTTGCTATTCGAATTGTTGTTTTTGTTCTTTTCTGCAATATTCTGCAACATCTTTTGCAAAAGAAAAGTGAATTTTAATAATTCGTAAACAGAAATGTTAACTCTAAGTTTTTTTAGATCCTCAATCAAATCATACTCTAAACTTGGGGCTGCTAAATTCTGTTTAGTTTCAATTGATTTAGGCTATTTTGGAGGCACATTAGTTACGATTTCAGAAGAAGACTTATTTGTTTTCTTATTCCTGGTATTGTAAGGATGCCCTATTTAGAAATTAGATTGAAAAATGCTATTCGAAAAATGTATAAAAATGTTTGGGGAGGATTCGTCCTCTTCCACTATCTCTTGTTCAGCCACTTCTTCAGGAATCTCAGGAGGAATCAAGTTATCATGTGCTTCTAGAATCGTCTGAATAACGAATTGTAAGCTTTCTAGATTTAGGCCTTCAGAATTTGAGTTAGGCCGGTTTGTGGGAAAAGGATTTCTAAAAGGGGGTTTGTAAGGCCCTTTGCTTGAAGAAGCTTCTTCAGTCGATCTTTTCAAATCTATAACTTGATTAGAAAACTTATAAATTACCTTCTGTAATTTTTCTAGATACGAACTATCTGGTTGAGTTTTGTTTTGGGGAGGTCTAGGAAGGATTTCAATTTTCTTCTTGGAGGATGAAGTAGTCTTTGCCTCGTTATAGGTATTTTCTTTTAGGATAAGAATATCTTTCTCAATTTGACTCGCCTCTTCGAAGTATTCTAACAATGTGGCTTTCTTGGACCTTTTTACCCAAATGGCTATGTTTTGATGTAAGACGTTCATGTAGTATGCAACGATAAGATTTTTGGCAGGCATTGAGTCCATGGGGATTTGATTCTTTAACGTTAGGAACCTTTGATTAAAGTATTTTATCTTTTCTTTGGGGTTCATATTTAAACTAGAGAGTTCCATGACTAGAACTTCAGGGTATTTGTCGTCTCCGAATTTCTCAAGGAAATAGGACTCGAATATATCCCATGACACAATGGTGTGGGGTTGTTGGGAAAAATATCAGGTAGAGGCATTGCCTTCAAAGGTGTAGGGAAAAATCATACATACTACATCTTCATGTTCAACACTATGGAGCCTAATGGCTAGCATGAATTTTTTGATATGATCCTCAGCAATCTTCTTGGAATCTGGGTCAAATTTAGGGAGCCATTTCTCCGGATGTTTAGGCAAAGGATGTTAGGGCCCAGGTATGGCCACTACATCTTGATCGAGCCAAGTTCTAGTGGGATTATTCAGATTGGTCATGGGTGTGGGTGGTATCGAAGGCTGAGATGAAGAACTGCCTTCATTTGATGATTCTTCTCCAGAAGAAGAAGGAGATGAAGGGGGTGGTGATGGTGGAATACCAGATCCTCTTGCTGCAGAAGTGAGGATGTGATCTGGATCCGTAGGGTTTAGAGTAAGATTAATACCTTCAATTTTCTCCCTGATATCAGAGAATTCTAATGGTTGGTTCAAAGGCTGACCTGGTTGTCTGATATAGGCCAAGGCACTATGTGTCCTTATGAGGGATCGATGAACAATTTCTTGT
The DNA here is from genome assembly GCA_032191745.1 of Picea mariana. NCBI lineage: Eukaryota > Viridiplantae > Streptophyta > Pinopsida > Pinales > Pinaceae > Picea > Picea mariana. The sequence continues at coordinate 421,307 of JASDQU010100701.1, read as the reverse complement.
ACGTTGGCCCCTTGGGGATTTGGTGTAACTGGTTCGACTGTAATCCGTGGATTATCATTTGATGTGGTTACTGTTTGAGGGACAATGTTGTCGTCAGAACAACTTCTTGTTACTATAGGTGAGCTGGTAGGTGAGGGAGGAGTCTTGCAACCACCACGTACCATTAATAGTATTCAGGCCCTCCTTCTAGCGCCATTTGTTGACGGGCGAAATTGACTGCTCGACAAATGGAAGAATGAGTCTGGTCCAAGGTTGTCTAATTAACCCAAGTCATTTGGATTGACTCACCCTGTCAGGCTTAATGGTTCCATTGGCCAATCTAAAGTCCTAAGGGAAGTGAAAAAATAACTAAAAGAAATGTAATAACTTACTAAATAATAATCACTAAAATATATATATATATATATATACACACACACACACACAATTTATCTAAATAATGTTTATATAATAGTTCTATTTATGATATATACAATATATACAAATCACGAGTTTTAATCTAAACTCATAAAAATCAAATGTAAATTGGTTCTTTTAACAACAGTAATAAAGTAAGCAAAAATACTATTTATTTTTTATTTGTTTTCTTGTATGTATACATTCGTACAATCAAATATTAAACTACTTAATTAAATACAAAGATATAGATAGTGGAAATCATTATATATATAAGAACTTCTATAATAAGCAAGCAAAAGAAATAAAATAACAGACTAACCTATTAATGCATCCAACGTCTGTACAATAGAGAGTATCCAGCCACCTTTATCCGAGAAGTAAACCTGCAACGAATCTTAAGATTTCTCCAAATAAATGCGAAACAATATGCTGGAGATTGAGTTTTGATAACAGAACATATAATGGACATAGTCACAATGATCTTATGATTTACAAGTAACTACAATGATATAAGTCTCCTTGTAAGAACTTGTATTTAAACATTCAAAAGAAAATTAGAGATAAATCTCATAAAATAAATTGAATTGATGATCACCCTGTATTATATCTGAAACATGACATATGGACAGCATGTAAAAAAAGAAAAAATGAATTATCTCAAGTTATAATAAATCATGAGCATGAAGGCTATCACCATCTATTATCACATTGAAATAAACAGAACCTAAACTAAAACATGATACACAAAATCTAAAGTTGTAATATGCATTATGTTTCATTCAAGTCTGTGTGTAATTGTCCATACTCCAATCCGAGGGAAAGATGATCAACTGTTTATAAAATGATAGGTTTATAAAGGCCCCAGGAAAGATAATTGTTTCTGTTCCTGAGATCAAATTTGTTTCAAAAATAAAAGCGGATGCAACCACCCTGGTTTCACTAAATCCTCTAAAACTAACAACAACTCATTTCTATCCATTCAAAATACATCATAGATATGACTGGAAGGTCTCAAGAGTGCCTCAAATGAATTTTGAAATCATGGATCCCTGGATATCCTGAAAGAAAAGGAAAATAGAAAGATTTCAAATACATTTTCTGTCATTAATTTACACAATTCAAATTGATATAACTGGCTACAGAATCTTGTGATTCTATAGCTAGTTATAATAGTAAATGAAATCTCATTTTATTTAATGAATAAAACAAACTAATTTAATAATGAAAAATAGCTTATCCAACAAACGAAATAATCTAACTTAAGAATGAAAACAAACATGCTATTAAACTAAGAGATCATACCTGTAACCATGTAATCAAATCGTCTCATGAAACCTTGGAGTTTACAATGGTTGTAGCAGCCTCAACGTTTTTAAATATCACATGACCTCTGGTTTTAATACGTTTTTCTTTCCACTGGAGGACAGATTCAAGCCTGTGGTTTTCGTTTGTTAAAACATCGATCTGGTCTTTAAAACCTTAACTTGTGACTGTATAAATGGGATATCCGTATAATATCTTTCAATCCATGATAAACAGACATCACACTGTGACTGTATGGCGTTTGCATTAGAACAAACAAGATTGTGGACCGGAGCGCCCTCCAAACAAATAGTAGATTCATTGCAAAGCTTGACACCAAGAAACTCTGGATTGTCTTTCAGACAAGGAGGCAAATGATCAACAAAGTTATGGGGTCAGTCAGGGTGTGGCTCGAATGAAAAAGGGTCTTCCTCTGTAAGGAATTTGTCAATTTCTGAATCTGAGCTTTCGTTAACCTCGATCATGCTGATCGCATTGGCATAAGAATTCATCTTATTACGAAGACTCTGTGAAATTAGCCTGCCAGCTCTTTTGTTTTTAAAATTGATATCAATATTACTTTTAAATCTCTTTCCTGTAGGTTTCTTTATGTTTTTAACATAGTCATTTGGATGTGTAATCTGTTGACTAGCCTATTGAATGACATTAGGATCGATCAAGGATTCGTTGTTAGGGGAAGAGACACAAGTCTGGGGAGGTGAAAGAGATGTCGTTGGGTGGACAAGGGTCTCCTCAACAACGAGTTTATATACTTCTCCCAATTCAGGGTTACCATAGCCATTTTGGGTTATAAACAAATCCCAATTGTCATCATGTGACTGTAATTGATGTATTAGCAGGATTTTAACTAGGCCGTGATGAAAAAGGCTAGAGTGTGACCTCTATTTCTTATATCTTTTCCCCATTTTATAAAGACTCCTAAGTAAGTAATACGACATATTCAAAGGGAAACCCATAAAACTCATAAGCAGGCGTAAATGATACAAAAATACAAGCCCAAAACACCCCTCACAGGTAACAAATTGCTTTACCACAGCGAGCAAATCATGCCACCAAGATTTTAGGGATGAAATTGTCATACCTCTATCACAGCTTGTTATTTTTCGAGATGTAAACAGCAGGGTCCAAGGGACTTCCTCCAGTTTTGCRTTTTTAAACCATTTTTGACCGCTCACTGGTAACCCTATGGCTTGACTCAGGAGCTCCTTAGTAACCTCCAATTGCACATCACCAACTTTCTCTCTACAACCATCAAAGGATAAGGTGAATTCTTGGGCAACCTATAAATTAAAACCCTGAAACTTCCYGATGAAAACAAGCCAACCATTTCTTTCCAAATATTCTCTAGCATCTTCATATGAGAGGAGGGTTTGGATACCGTTAGGTTCAATTCTTATGACAGGAGCCATACTGGATTGGAAGGTAATCAAACAAACACAACATATAGGTAGGCTTTGTGAAAAAACAGAGCCATAACCCTGAGCCCAACAATGAACACTGTAAAGATTAATACGATGGGATAGTCGTTTAATTAAAATGAATGCGAAGAGGTTTGCGAAACCCAAGGCCATCCCAAGAGATAATGGCAGTATGCAAATTGTATGCCACCTTTGCATTTAGTATGAACTAGGACCAAAACATTAAAACGAGAATGACTGCACGCATCATGGGTTTGATTACAAAGTTTGGGTAAGTCAAAAATTGAAAAAACAAGAGTTTTGTAAAAGAAACGTAACGAAAGATCAAACCAAAACCATACAAAAAATCAAATGGTGGGGGTGTTTTGTTCATAAAACCATCAACTTCTTAAGCATGCTTAGAATTGAAAGGATAAAAAACAAAGAGAGTAACATTTTCATGGCAAGGAATCAAAACTCCATAAAAAATTATATGAACAATTTGCCTTCAATGAAAGCTTAAAACACAATGGTAATCACAGTCGCAAGTTTTCATGCTTTCAGTCATGAAAACAAAGCATGAGTAGGCAAAAGGGAAAAGAGACAACTTGCAACTGTCGTTTCGAAACTGCTCATGAAGAGTAATAAAATTTCATGACCATGTGTAGGCATCTATGTAGATTATTTAATTGATATAATAAAAATAACAATTATATTATTGCTGCCAACACATCCCTAGCCATCAACCTGTTGACGAGCGAAATTGACCGTCCATCAATTGGAAGAGCGAGTCCGGTCCGGGGTTGTCTAAATAACCCAAGCCTTTTGGTGTAACTCATTCTGACGGGTTTAATGGCTCCATTAGCCAAACTAAGAATCCTAAAAGAAACGAATAAAAGAGAGAAATAACTAACTAATTACTAAACACATTATATATATGTACATATGTTCAAATGTAACTATAGTAGTTGTATTTGAGCAGAAGATATACAAGTCTCATTCATTTACATGATTTACAAGATGGAAGTTTTAATCAAAACTTATGAAAATCAATGTGAAAATTGATTGCTTCTAGGAAGTAGATAAAGAAATCACATAAAAATATTTATTGTTTTYCTTTTATAAATTTAAAGAATCTTGCAAAAAAGTTAATGAAACATGAACATGTGGATAGTCAAATCTGAACCATACGTTCTAATTTCAATGATATGTAAATGAAAGAAAAATACAAAGAAGCTATCATGTTAGTGAATTAGTGAGGTGTATCCAAGCATATGCATGAGTGGTGAACATCCAACTGCCATGTCCAAGAGAGAAATCTGCAATGGACCTTATGATTGTTCTAAATAAATTCAGAACATGTATTGGCAGCTTAGGTTTTAATGACAGAAAAGGAAAGACAAACATAAACCTATAATCTCATAATTATACATGATTACAACAAGATAAATCTGGAAACAATCGATGCATTTTATCATTCAATTTAAAATTCAAAGATAAATCTCATTATTTAAATTGAAGATATAATCACAACATTTGTATTTTGATTGAAGCAAATGATAGATGGTATTTATAATATAAACCTCCTACACATCACAGATCATTTAATCTAAAGATATCAAACCTGCACATGTAATAGGATTAAAAAAACATAAATAACAACATTACAAACAAAAGGCTAAATCCAAAATGCATATATGTTGTTCTATTAAGTTTTTTGAATCACTTGTCCATTCTATAGTCCTGGAAGAATTTTTTTGGATAATAGACTTTAAAGATTGGAAAAATTAATACATAAATGATAATAATTAACTATGTATTGATAAAAAAGACTAAATCTATTTAAATCAATGCGTAATCAATTATTCAAAGAATATGAAGATATTATAATGAAAATAAAACCATTTTACTCACAGAACAAAAGCCATTAAGAAACCTGGAATTCCATATTCTTCTTTGAAAATACTCGTCCATTCTCCCAAAGATTTCAACCATCCATTACTCCATTTGAAAAGAAATAAAAAATTTACAAAAGAAATAATATACAAAAGAGAAAGGATAAAAATCCTCCTCTCCAATTCCTAGATCCTTTGTTTCTGATCTTTCTCATATATTTATACAATGAATGAACAGTCTGGGCGTCACTATTAATTTTCACCTCCTGAAATTTCCTCGTAAAAAGACATCAATATATCTCAAATCATACATTTGTTTGGAAAAATATCTACGCGCAAGGTAAATGGGTCCATTTGGGTTCTAGGTTGTCAACCGTTTCTTCAAATTCCTCATGGTTTGGTTGAAATCAGTTATGCAAAATCATCTATCTAATCTTGACGCCTTTCCAAATTTTATCTGTTGTTGCTCATAAAATTATTTGTAGCAATCCAAAATTATTTTTGGATCAATCATCTTGAACGTATTTGGATAATAAAATCAAGCCATGATCAGATCTGTATCAAATATTTGATAATGGGAACCCGTGAAACAAAAAGAAACCTAAATTAATAACCTTAAAATTGTGAATAAAACAAAATCTAGAAAAATAAAAAATGAATTTAAACTAGCTATAACTTATAAACAAATATTGTTTATAATTTTCTTTCAAATATGATCTAGAAACTTCAAGTTAATGGAGAAAAAATATTAATTTTGTTTTTTTACAAAATGAAACAAATGATAGATAATTCTTTGATTATTATTATTTTGAAATGAGATGCAAAATAAAAAAAGATTTTAATTAATTAATATCACCAAATGATTTCATGAAAATGAGAAACCAACCAACATATTATTTGATGAAGTATTGAACACATTATTCAAAATAGTCAAACTTGCTAATGGGCAAAAGAATGAACATATAATCATAATTTAAACGAAAGGAAACATTTGATAAAAATTAACGTTTTTGTTTAAATTGAGATTTTTATGCTCGTTTCTAACTTTTGACATATACTCTTGTAATAAATGTCTCATACTATTGTGAATGTCTTAAGTTTGTCTCAAAGCAAGCCTAGGTATGGAACTATTTGAAAATCTTGATTCTGTATCTCATTATAATTATGAAGATTCTAATAGGGGCCCACTAAACTTTGTAAAAAAATAGGGGGAGTTGTTGGGGCCCAACACAACCCCATTGCTAGGAAACACTACTATGAGGAACATTCACATACATATAATATGCATTAAATCAAATTAACACATTTAACATAGAATTATTGCCATCATACAGACTTAAATAGAACTAACAACAATTCATTCATGGAATGGAATACATGATAATATTACAAGCATCACAGACATGCATTTTAGCTGAAATTAAACAAATAATGATACTTATCTTTGAAATTGTAGTAACTCCACCAACTATGTGTAGACCTTCCATGAAGCTCCCATCCTTGGACCACGTTGTTCATCAAGCTCAATAGTGGGTCACCCCCGAGATAGGACTAAGCTCTACCTCGGGCAAGGGAATCCTATACTAGGATGAGGTTACAAGAAAACTGCACAGAGAAACCAGAATGATTCTTTCCAAGAACCTTCTTACACCCACTACTCATAGACTCTCATTCCCCACATGCCTGTTCCACCCAAGATTATACACCTTCACAAGAATATTCCATCGGTGCTTCACCTACCTCTCTAGGTCTCGACAACAGGCCAGATTAGGAATTCTCAGAGCTCTGTATTTGGTGCTGGCTCTCTCTGGGAGAAAAACACTTCCCACCAGACTCTCTCACCTAGGAAGAGCTACTCACAGGCCTTGAAACCTGCCTCTTCAACCACAGGCCTGAAAACCCACTTCTTTAGCCAGTTTTAGACCAATTTCTGCAAGGTGAGGATAACAACAACAACAACTGGTCAATTCCACTCAGAAAAAATAGAAGGAAGCAACCCAAAGACACTTCAGGTACAGACTCGATTCTGCAAGAGCGAATAGGATGGGCTCATAGGGTACACAGGTGACATGGGTAAATCCACAGGTTTTCCACTGCTTTCAGGGTATGTGACAAGGAATCAACACAGAGGTTGAACACATATTCAAATGGTTTAGACAATAGATACATTGGCTTCTGAGGAAAACATTATGGTTTTCTAGTTTCAGAGTTGCGTGAGGGTATGTA
>JASDQU010100701.1:377321-398943 GCA_032191745.1 Picea mariana | reverse complement strand
TGGAGTTCAACAACGTCACCTTTGAAAAATGGTATACTCAGTTAATCGATGCAACTCAGCAATGGCGCATACCACATGAGTTGTTGAACCTCAATATCTAGAACATAGTCTTTGGCCTGAATCCCCACAATACCCTTGTTTGGCTGAGGCATGTGAAGCCTGAAGACATCCACTCTAGGTTTCTCCCCTTCTATCTCTACGAGGAAGAATTTGATAAAGAATTCATGTCGTGGAATGACATCAAGCACAATCCACACATGCATGCACTAGCTCTTTCCTGCACTACCTCTTGCTAGCATAAATTCTCAAGAAAAAGGGGCGGGAAGAAGGAGTAGGGCCAAGTTCCATCCCAACAGAGAAAAAACAAAGGGTCCAGATTCCAACAGACTCAAAAGACGAAGAGGATGCAAAACCTCTCGAACAGAAGAAGTGGATGTTACCTATGTTTCTAGAGCTCCCAAACCAAGCCCTACTATCAGGAAAATATGTCAATGACATCCTATCCACTGCTTTCATAAGGGACCCTTCAATTAATAATCCATAAAGAAGTATCCTCCTGTAAAGATCTTGAATCCACAATTGGTATCCTCGGCTATACCTCACACTAGAGAAGTTGTCGAGGTGCTCAGACTATGATTAACATCAYAGATGATCCTAAGTCAAACACCATTTCATCCACAACTATCATCACTGAGAAACCTCCATCACCCCCACAAGCCCCATTTCCACCGTAAAACACCACCATTCAATGCCAACGCACTTTGCCCGAGCCCATACAGTTGGATATCCTAGACCCACCTAAAAATGTACCAGAACACACTACCCTAACCTTTGAAGCCTTGAGCCAGTCAACCACTCCATCGGTACCCATTCCATGCACTATGCCTTTGACAGAGAGTCAATTGTTCAAATACCACAAGTTCTAAGAACCTAGAGTCCTCTCTCAACAATCAATGTTGAGATTCCCATCAACAAAAGAGAAACTACATAAGTTTCATTATAGAAAGAGGCAAGAGCACATATGGTTCAGAAGGAACCTAAAACTAAATTGGGCCATAGAACAAGATCTTTGGAGGAAGAGATGGAGTGAGTATTCTAGGATCCACAATGATGAGCATAATTGTTGAATTTTATCCTTGCCAAGAAATTTTTTTTCCCTCAATTTCCATCGGCTCTAAAGGATATACTTGCACATCAACTGCAAGGTCCATCCTCACGAGAAGAAGAGGTGGATAAAACCTCCACACAATCAATGTCTAGTGGAATTCCACTACATGTATGAGTACCCCTAGATGTCGCTCCTTTATAGGGTGAACTCACTCAATTAACAACAGCGCAACTGGTAGGAATAATCAGAGCCTCAACTGAGCAACTGGAGTAGAGGATCCAACATGCTAAATGAGAGGAACAATTCTAGAAACAAAAAGGATTCTTTGTGCAAGAACAATGAACACAGGAGGAATACTTAAATGTTTGATTTGAACAGAAGGTGGAAAAGGTAATGGACAAACTCTTATATGCCCCAAAAATGGTCAAAAAGACAAGACCTCTGCTGCCAGAATCCAACACAACTATCGAGCCTATGGAGAAGATCAAATTAATTCATGTATCTTGGTAAAAACTAGTAGAAAGAGAAGAAAATATTTAGGCAAAACTATGAGACAGTAAGAAAGAAGTTGAACTGCAACCCAGGAATATACGAGAGAAAATGGAGAAAATTGTGTTGGAAGGGAACAACACAAGATAAACCTTGCACAAACATATTGAAAAATGAACAAATATCTTCAAAGAGGTTAGTGATTTGATGGGAATCATTTCAAGGCACAAACAAACATTGGAGGACTCACGTTTAAAGATCCAATCGCTCAATGAAGAAATAGCAAGTACCTTGGATCCACTGGAACAACAAGAGAAATTTGACAAAATCCAATAGGCGGACAATGGCCTTACTGCACTGTATGAATCCCAAACTGTGACTAAGAAGGAACTTCAAGAGTTTCGACCTATAGTCCAGAAAAAATATCTACAGATGCATCAAGTGGATTCCATGGATGACTTAGAATGGAACTCTTTAGTTGTTTCAAAGCCAAAAGAGTGCATCATAGATTCCACTCATCAATTTGTTTCTAAAGCTTCACTACTTTCTAGGAAGTGGTAGTACAAAGTGGACAACTTTCAATAATTTAGGAAGAGAGCTCTAGAACTTGTACTTGAGCTGGGCCCTTTGATTGAAGAAGATAAAGAAGAACTAGGCCAAGCTGGAAACAAAAGAAATTGAAAACTAGATGGAAAGAGAGAACAACAAGACAACCAAAATACCATAGAAAAGATGAAGACTTGACTCAGGGCGAGTCAAGGATTGTGGTCAGAGCCTGTTAGGCCCTTCATTTTGTTGAATAGAAGTTTTTCACAACACATTGTAGCTTCATTTTGGAGAACATAAGCTGTAGAAGTTGCCGAGGATCTGGACAACATACAAAAGAAAGAAACAAAAAGTGGTTGGAAGGAAAACACAACTCCAATATGCAGGGAAGAATTTGCAACAAGATCAATAAGAATAGATAACTCTCTAGTTCTCAACCAACAAACCAAAAGATCAGATTATATATATGAGATCGATAGGATTGTAAAAGGGTTGTTGTTGTTGTTGTTGTTGTTGTTGGGTTGTAGTATTGTTTTTGTTTTCTAGGGTTATTAGTATGGAATTATTTATGTTATCGTTGTTGTTGTTGTTGTGATGATATTCACTGTTGTAATGGTTTATACTATTAGCATAGATAATTTTAGGAGATTTGGGTAAGAACTAGAATATCAATGTATTGGAGTTTTGTATCAGTCTAGATGTAAAGAAGTAAGAGACTGCAATATTGTGTCATATCCATTAAAGAACATCCTCTGAGTACTTGTGTATGAGGATCAAGCTGTGAGAAGAACCTAATATGTTAATATAATTGGAGGCATAAACATTGAATATATATATCGTTTGTATTTAGTCCTAATGCATGAATGGAATGTTTTTCGGTATTATATTTATGTCTGATATACCTAAATGTTTCTTTATGAATGGCAACACAACTCTATTTCTTTATTCATAGTTAGGAATTGCTCAATACTGTTATAGGTTTAATCTCTCTTGCAGAAGATTATAGTGAACCTTTATAATTCAGGGGTCTGTCTAAGTATTCTCCTTACCCTTCCCTTTCTTTCTTGTCTCATTTTCACTTTGGGTGAGACTTCTTCCCTCTGGGGAAAATGAAAATTCCATCTCTCTAGACTACTTTGGTAGCTTTTGTTGGTAAACTAAGAAGGACCCTGACCTGAACACTTTTACGCCAACAATTATCATAAGTTTTTTAAAAATTATTCTCAAATAGAAACACCTCTAACAATGTTATTAAAAAAGGAGGCATTTTCTTGGACTAAAGAAGAAACCAATTATTTATAAGACTTAAGTATTTTATGTGTACAAATAGTATCTTGCCAATGCCTCACTTCTAAAAAAACTTTATTGTCGATTTGGTTCCTTAGGGAATGGAATTAGTGTAGTTTTAATATAAGAAGGAATGCCCCTTCYCTTTGAAATAGGCCAACTTAAAGGAAATAAGTTACTCAAACACATTTATGAAAATTAAAAATTCATCCATATTACATGTAGCTAATAAATGGATCCCTTACCTAATAGGAAGATGATTCAAGGTAAAAACAAATAATCATAGTTTGAATTYCTTATTGGAACAAAGATTATCTTTAGAATGGAAAAAAATGAGTCACAAATATTCTAGGGCATGAATTTTAAATTATCTATAAAAAAAAAAGGAGGGAAATGGTGGGAAATTGATTTTGGAGTAAAAAATAAGGCACAAAGTGATAACTATGTCTTATTTCTATTCCACAATCTAATTGGGTGGAAGAACTAAGGATAGAATGGAACCAAGAGAAAAAGTTATGCAAGATTGTTAAACAACTACAAGAGCACCCAATTTCATTAGATAAACTTGTGTGGAAGAATGATTCACAGTGGTATCATGATCACCTATATTTATGTAAGAATTCTCAACTGAGGAATTTCATACTTCTCCTTAGATAGGAGGAGATTCAGGGTTCCTAAAAACTCGCCACAAGATCAAGAAGGATTTTTTCAGGGAAGATATTAAAATTGATATTCAAAAGTTTGTGGTTGAATGTGTGGTTTTCCAATAGAATAAGGGAAATACAATAAATATCTTAGATCTCCTACAACCATTAGCCATACCAATTCAACATTTAGAATAGTTTTCAACTGATTTTACTACAGGTCTGACCAAGCCTTAAAGAAATAATTCCATCATGGTTGTGGTGGCTTGAATCACAAAGTATGCCCATTTTATCTCTCTTTCTCATCCTTTTAAATAAAGTACAATACCTATAAAATTCATGGAAATAGTTCAGAAGCCACATGAAGTCCCCAATATTATTGTAAGTGATAGAGATCTAAACAAGTAATTTCATAATAAATTATTTTCTTGTTTGGGCACTCAATTGTCTCACATCTACTCTTACCATCCTCAATTGGATGGAAAAATTGATATTGTGAATAAATGTCTAAAAGGGTAGCTTCATTAATTTGTGTATGATAAATAGACACAATGGGTCAAGTGGTTTCCTTTGGAAGAATGGTGGTACAACACATCCTTCCATTCTTCATAAAAAATGTCCCCATTTATGCCACTTTATGGCTATCACCCTCCATCCCTGACATCACCTTTTAGAGTTAAAGTGAAGGTTCAATAAGTGAAGGAATACATAGAGAAATAATAATAGGTTATCCAACTATTGGAGGACAACTTGGCTATAATACAAAATAGGATGAAACAATAAGAACGCCAACATAATAGTGAAAGTAAATTTGAAGTGGAGAATTGGGTATTTTTTAGTATACAACCATCTAAATAGATGTTCATTGAGAAATAAAAGAAGAATAATAATGTAGCACCCAAGTACTATGGTCCCTATAAGGTATTGCAAAGGACTAGAAGTATATCTAACAAATTTAATTTTCATCCATGTACATGTGTACATACAATATTTCATGTTTCTTTCTTAAAGAAGGTAATTAGTGACAAGATTCCATTTTATACTATTTTACCAAATATTAATGAAGAAGGTAAAATAATGCTAGAATTAAAAAAATCCTTCAAACAAGGATCATGCAACAAAGAAATAAAGCAATTACTAATAAAGATGATGATGATTAATGGAGGTCCACTGAGACCAATTTTTCTGTCAGACCTTAAGAAGGTAAGAGTTACTTTGATTTCCTTAAAATTTTGTTTCTTTGCTGAAAATAAATTAAAAGAAGCATTCCAAGATCACCATAGTTTTGATGACTTAGGAGGTTAGGAAGCTCAGTATTGTGTAAAATATTTTTAAATTGGGATATAATTTGGGAATAGGAAGGGAAATCTAAGAGTAAGTGCTTTTCATATTCATACCTCTTAGTGTCACAAATATGGTAGATACTTTTATCCCATGGTATTTTTGGAATTGTCCAATTCTCAGTTTCACTATGTAGCTCATGAGAGTTTGTTATTATTTTAGAAATGTTGATTTTATTCTTTGCACTTCTAAACAATCAGAGGTACTTTTCATCTCCTAAATTATGGTTGACCACCTCCTTTTTGTATCCTAGTTTCCTTTTATCCTATAATTATTTATCACACCACATATTCTCCTTAAATTTGTAAGCGCTAATATTTTTAATATTATCGATATTCTACATGATGGATTCTTCTTGTATTCCCTAATGTTTTAGCCAATATTTGACATCTTTATGCCATTCTTGCTTGAGTTGTTGGTGGTGTTGTCTAGAGTTAGAAGAAATGTTAGGGATCCTCTTTTCGTCCATGTTCTTTATATTTTTCTTGTAAGTTAGATATATAATCATAACAATACTCTCGATGGGAGGGATGATTTCTTCTATGAGGAGGATATGATAGGGTGTATTGCACTAAGTAACTCATCAAGTGGAAGAACCTACCAGCATAATAGATGACATGTCAATATGAGTTTCCACAACTAATTAAGTGTTGATGAAAACACTTGTTTGAAGGAGAGGGGAATGTTAATAACTAGATATTGAGTTATTACATTTATATTGTTATACTAGTGTTATCCTTATTGGTCGACTAGATCCATTAATTGAAATTGTACCGTATGTATCCTATATATACCAAGGAGACCTAGTCTTATAAAAAATATCATCTTGTGTGTATCATCCTCAACCCCAAGCTAGGACACACCACACAACAATCTGACTTCGGCCACAACTAAACTTTTCAATTTCTCTTTGAATTTTTCCCCTTACAACTCTAATACCATTAAATTGATGAAATGTTTTGCATATGAATTTAAGTATGCATTTATAACAACAAATATATACATAAAAAATTATATAGGAAAAAACCCATAATAGAAATAACATAAATATTCACATATTAACTATTACAAATGCATATAAGACACTTATGTTTTGTAATTCACCAACTGGATTTAGACCTCAAACATTCCTCCTAACCATAGACTATGTTGCTCATAAAATCTCAGCAACAATACACCCATGCGATGGGAATAAAAATCCACCAGAGCCAAGGCTTCCTGAGCCAGAATAAGGTCTAACCGCTATCCAAATCAAGCTTAGGTCAGGTTCCAACTTCAACAACTATCCTACAACCTCTCATTTCCTATAGTCTATCCCACTCTAGGAAGTTTATGCCTTCTCTTCTCAATGGTCCTTTGTTAGTTCCACTTCCCTTTTAGGGCTTCAACAATAGGCTCGAAAAAATGTCTCAAAGCTATGTAGATACCGCCTAGCACAAAGGGAAAAAAAATTCCAAAATTTCTCTCACCCATAGAGTGTTCTCACAAGCCTAACAACCTGCTTCTTCAACTCAAACTACCCAAGTTTAATGGTTACAATCAGATCCAAAGATTCCAAAGTATAGTTACTTCTTTTGATGGAAAGAGTGAATGTGATAGGAATGAGAATGATGAGAGAATGATTAGAATGATGGGAAAATACATTAGATTCCCACCATATATTTCCATGTTCCCAACTTGACACTCATCATGATTGGATCTACATGGTTCCCACTTTGTGATACATTCCCAAACTTTAGGAACTTACAGTAAATATACATCCCATAAATTAGAATTTATGAAATATTATTAAAATATTCCCTTGGATTAAGCCCTCTTGTCTTAGATTCTCTTTCTAGACTCTTAGTTCCCTTTCCTTCTAGTGTGGAGTTCTATCCCCGCATACTCTTTTTTTCTAGTTGGTTTTTAGCATTGATGTATTTATATTAATAATCTGAGTGTGATTATGTATTACAATGATAGGCTTGCTAGCCTTTTACCATCCAATCTCTCCATCCTAACAACCATATAGTCACCATGGCCTCAAAACATGTATACAAAGGTACTCTGGCCCAAACTTTCTTAGCTCACCAACCTATATATACATTGACAATTGGGGTTTGGCCTAGGGGTATTAAATTGTACATGTGTTATAATGTAAAAGGAGGTTCCCACCTTCAATAGGATTAACATTAATTCTTCGATATAATTTTCAAGGCATGGAGTTACTTCTCTTTCTATCTTCAAGTTATTTTGGTGTCTGTTGCCTAACATGTAGTAGCATCGGTGACAGTTTTTTTGTAGGAGAGAGGGGTTTATTTGATGATTGTATTAGGTATATATTTACAAGTCACGGGATTGGTTTCTTTGTATAGGGAGTCGACAAGTTTTTTTCTTACTTTGAAAGTGTTTACACCATGTTTAGGGGTGCTTCATGAGATTTGGGGTACATGGTGTACGGTTAACCCTTGTATTGTTAGTGAGAGATTTGCATATAGGAAGTGGTCGATGATGTATTTTCATATTAGATATGGATTACTCAATGGATTCTTGAACTCAGTTTGTTTCTTACATGATATTCTTCCCTAGGTCACTGGATATCTCACAAAATATTTCGTGACATTATACATGATGTCCACATGGAGATGGATACTTCCTTGGAGAAATACCTGCTTAGGTGTAGGATTATTTTCAACATTAGAGGATGGAATTAGGTCTTATATAGCATAAGGTTTCCAAAATTATTTCATGGAGGCTTCAAGTTGGCTTGGGGATTCCTATATTGTGACAATGTTCATGAAAGGGGAGTAGACCTACCAAAGTACATGGATTGGGAATATTTTTAGTGTGTTTGGAGTCTTGTATTAAGACATTAACATGCGTGACCTTTGAGTGTAGTGCTCCACTTGTGTGAGATTGCATGTGTTATTATAAGTTTCTTGTAAGGGAATTGGCCTACATATGCATTGTTTTCCTCCATTACCTATTATATATAGAGAAGAATGATAGAGTCCTTCATTATTCATTAATAAGTCATTATTCTTCATTCTTGTGTTACATATGTGATAAAGATAAGAAAAACATTTCTCCTATATCTCTTGGATCTTTCTATGTAGTTGATCTCTCTTTGCATTGGAGTCACTAGGGTTTCTTGAGCTTGTTGCAACATCTCAAAGACTAGTGTTATGGTTTCATCCCTTGGAAATTTGGATATTAAATTTTTGAGATGAAACCCTAAGTTGTACTTTTTGAAGTGAAGATTTTGACATGAAACCCTAAGTTGTATTAAATGTGTCATGCATGTTTCCTGGATCTCCTTGGTCTAAGATATAATTTTATTTGTTTCCCATAGCTAATGTTTGTAATACATGGACGATTGTAGAAGACTTATGATAAGGCTATGGTATGTACATGAAATTCATTTTTGTTAATAATTATGAATTTTCCATCCATCCAATGGTTATTTTAGATTTGATTTTCAACCATCTATATTATTAATGATTTGGAATTTATAGATTTACATGTCTTACTAACTTGACATAAGTTAAGGGTGAATGTGCTGAGTGATTGAACATTATAATCAAAGAATATAAGTTTTTATTTACATTATCTTTATAACTATAAAAAAAAATTCATATGTTTTATATGCATGACAAGTTTTCCTTAGAGGGATACAAATTATGGGAACACATTCATATCTTATCTCTTGAATTGAATAGTGGATTGAGGTTGTTAGGAGTTGAAATATAGTCTATTTTTGTTGATATAGTTTTTTTTATTTCTGATGCAGGAGCATCAACAACTCATCAAGAAAGCCAGCGCAGAAGCAGAAAAGACAGCTGGACAGCTCCAGCACAAATTTTGAAAACACCCTGATATTTGTTGCGCCAAACATTAATGTGTAGAGTTAATGAAGCGCACTTGTATATTGTAAATGGACCTTGAGCGGATAGCTCACGTCCTTAGGTAGATGAGGCATTTAATATATTTAATGCTGTTAGATAGGAATTTAATTCTAGATTTGATAGCTTTGGAAATCGAGAGGGAAATGGGATATAGACACCCTCCTTTGTACCTTGTAGCATATTAAGACAGGAGCAAGAAGAGAAGAGCAGAGCAGAGAAGTGTATGAAGAACCTCCATGTACAGATATTRAATTAATGGAAAGCTTTTGATTCAATTTCATGGTTGTGTTATTCTCTGTGTATTGATGATATTATGCTCATGAATGTTTGCTTTCTGTCATACATTTGCTTYTATATGCTGTGTATGTGATTTCATGGTTGAAGTGAAGTCTGGAAGAAMAAGGAGTTAGTTTCAATTGTTTCCCTATCTTGAACCAGAGAACTCCTGCAAAGAGTGCAGTTGAATTTGTCYGCAAGGAGTGCGTGACTGCAGGGTTCAAGTAGGGATAACTTTTGTTCTAAGTTCTCAGAAGTGTAGATTTGGCACCAGAGCCATGCAAGGCGTGCGCATGCCGGACGATGTCTCAGAGTTGTGATTCTGAGTCAAGCATTGATAGACTTCTGCTGTAGGAGTGCGCAGGATCAAAAGACTTCAACACTTAGCGTGTTTGAAGATTTGCCGCAAGGAGTGCGTGCAAGAACTTCTTCCTGAGGGAATCGAAGTCATCAAGTTCAGGAAGGATAGGCATGCAAGGTTGTTGAAGGGCAGTGGAGAGAAGTTGCACGTGAGCAGGTTGCGAGAAAGAGACGCAGGTTGACGAACGAGTCTCGCGGAGAGACACTTATTGTTTGTGGATTGTTGAAAGAGAAAAGTGGACGGTCAGTATTCTTCATGAAGAATCCATGAGTTACCGTGGATCGTTGGATCTCTCGGAGTAGCAGGGAGGTTACAGCGCAAGCGTGGAAAGGTTCGAATCTCAGGGGAGAAAAAACGTTGAGCAAGATCATGAGGAGCGTGAATTCTACTCGCGGATCGGCATATCGGGCCATCGTGAGAAAAGGGTGAAAGATTTGGCAGCGAAAGTTGTGATATAGCAAGACGCGAAGTCCTGACGATTGCATGGATAGTGTCGGCCATAGTAGGGTGATGTGGAAGGTGACGCGGGATATCGGCGTTTCAGCATCTCGGGCATCGGGAGCCGATGGGAAGGTTGATTGACCTCGCGAGTGGCGAAGTGGCAAGGGAGCGAGGTCCGAGTTCGGCGTTTTGGCGCATCGCGTATCGGAGATTGAAACCTTAAGTGTCGGGGGTCACAAGTCACAAAGTTGTGATAGGACCGAAGCTCCGATAGCGGCTAAAGGTTAGCATTGACTGGCATCTCAGGTCTCAGAGGTTCGGGAACCCAGAGATAGACTGTGAGCTCACAGAGCCACGAGTTCCGATTTTCTTGACAGTGAACAAAGGGGAAGTCGTGCAAAGGAACTGTGGGTGCAGATCTTCTGATAGGAAGATAGAAGAGCTTTTGAGGCTCTTCAGGCTGAAAGAAGAGAAGGTCCTAGAGGAGGCAATCGTGCTCCAAGGAGTGCGGGTTGCTACCAAGTGGTATTAGAGCGGGGAAGTCTTTGATTTCAGTAGCAGAGAAGAGAATGCATCATGCCACCGAGAAGAGAAAGACAGTCACCAGATCCCAAAGACATGGAGGTGAGAAGAAGAGGTAGGCCAGCAGGAAATCCAGAAATGGAGTGGCAGATGAGGGATCTCCGAGCAAGGCTTGAGGATATGGAGACAGCACAAAGACCTGGAGTTGGTGCTGGAGATCTTAGTGATTCCGAAGTTGAAGAGGAAGCTGGACATGAAGAAGAGGTCACAGCAGAGGATGCATCAACCGAGCGGTTGATTAAAGCCATTGCTAGGATGGGTGCGAAGGTGAAAATGGACATTCCAGTGTATGAGGGAAATCTGGATGCAGAGGAGTTATTGGACTGGATCAGAGATCTTGACACATTCTTCGATTATGAATATGTGGAAGAAGATAAGAAAGTCAAGCACACTGTTACGCGCTTGAAAGGACATGCAGCATTGTGGTGGTACGAGCTACAAGCTGATAGACGCTGCAAGGGCAAGCAGAAGATCAAAAGCTGGGATTGAATGATCGTGAAGATGAAGGCGAAGTTCATCCCAAGAGATTATCAAATCACTCTGTTCAGGCGAATGCATAACCTGAGACAGAAGCTGATGACAGTGAAAGAGTATACCGAGGAGTTTTACAGACTGAACATCAGAGAAGGTCATCGGGAGACCGATGATGACAAGGTTGCCATATATCTGAATGGTCTGAGGTATGACATTCAGGATGAATTAAGCATGTTAACCATTAGGACGGTGGAATATGCTTATCAATTGGCTCTGAAAGCTGAAGAGAAGCTGAGCCATAAGCAAGGTTAGTGAGGGCGAGGCAGAAGTCAGTCCAGAGGCAAGGCAGTCACCCAGGAGAAATATCATAAGCCCAAGGAGGAATGGAAGAAACCTCAGGGTAAGGTTGAGAGAGGCAGAACCTCACAGAGGCAGCCATATGTCAAGCCAAGAGGGCAACAGATTGATCAGCGAGGTGATTATGCTGATGCAAATACTCTTCCTCATACTAGAGGTCGAGGCAGAGGAAGAGGATAAGTGATCACATGTTTTACATGTGGGAAGAATGAGCACAAGTCATTCGAGTGTCCAGAGAAAAAGAAGGATATTTCAGAAGCTCACATCACTGAAGAGCAGAGGCGAGATGTTGAGAACGAAGATGTAGATAGCAGAAGATCGCTTGGAATGCATAAAGTCCTTTTGACACCCAAGAAGGAGGTGGAGGACACAGCTCAAAGAAGCAGACTGTTCAGGATAGCTTGCACAACCAGGGACAGGAAATGCAAGGTCATTGTGGATAGCGGAAGCACAAACAATCTCGTTTCAACCGATATGGTGAAGAAACTGGAGCTGGAGATAACTGATCACCTGAGTCCATATAAAGTTTCATGGCTACAGAAGGGACATCAGGTGAGTGTTACTAAACAGTGTCTAGTTGAATTCAAGATTGGGGGATATAATGATAATATTTTATGTGATGTTATTCCCATGGATGTATGTCATTTATTGTTGGGTAGACCATGGAAATATGACAGAAATGTGGTTCATGATGGGAGGATGAACACATATACTCTGGAGAAGGATGGGAGGACACACAGATTACTTTCGATACAGGATAAGGAGGTAAAGCCGGAAGTAAACAACACAATACTTCTCATGAGTGGGAAGGAGCTTCTTACAGAGGTTGAGAAGAATGAAGATCCACAATTATTTGTGGTCAGGAAACCAAGAATTGTTCTGACCAGCACAAGAGTGGATGATTTACCAGATGAGATTCAGGAACTTCTAGAAGAGTTCGCTGACATCATAGTGGACGAATTACCTCGTCCGTTGCCACCGATGAGGAGTGTGATTCACCATATTGACCTCATACCAAGAGCAAGTTTACCGAACAAGGCTGCGTACAGATTGACACCGCAAGAGAATGAGGAGGTCAAGAGACAGGTCCAGGATTTGATGGACAAAGGATTGGTCAGAGAGAGCTTGAGTCCATGTGTTGTTCCAACAGTACTCAGTCCGAAGAAGGATGGTGGTTGGAGGATGTGTACTGACTCAAGAGCGATCAACAAAATAACCATCAGGTACAGGTTTCCACTGCCGAGGATGGATGATCTAATGGATTTCCTGAGCGGGGAAAATTATTTTTCAAAGATTGATCTGAAGAGTAGATATCATYAGATAAGCATGAGGGAAGGTCATGAATGGAAGATAGCATTCAAGACAAATGAAGGTTTGTACGAATGGTTGGTCATGTTGTTTGTCTTGAAAAATGCRCCAAGCACATTCATGAGGCTGATGAATGAAGTCCTAAGAGAATTCATCGAAAAATTTGTCGTCGTATATCTGGATGATATATTGATCTTCAGTAAGACGAAGGCTGAGCATTTTAAACATTTGGCCGTTGTGATGAGAAAGCTATAGCAGGAGAAGCTGTTGATCAATATGAAGAAGTCCTCATTTATGAAGACAGAGCTTATTTATTTGGGTTTTTTTGTTTCAGTGAATGAGTTGAAGATGGATCCAGAGAAGGTGGAAGTGATTAAAAATTGGCCATCACCGAGAAATATTTTCGAGGTGAGAAGTTTCCATGGTTTGGCTAGTTT
Source organism: Picea mariana (assembly GCA_032191745.1). Classification (NCBI taxonomy): domain Eukaryota; kingdom Viridiplantae; phylum Streptophyta; class Pinopsida; order Pinales; family Pinaceae; genus Picea; species Picea mariana. The sequence goes on along the minus strand of JASDQU010100701.1, from coordinate 385,408 downwards.
CTACCGAAAATTCATCAGGAATTTCAGTGGAATTAGCACAGCGATGATGGACACGGTGAAGAAGCAGCATAATACTTTTCATTGGACAACAGAGGCTGAGAAGAGCTTCAATCTGTTGAAGTGGAAGATCACAGAGCAACCAGTGTTGTTGTTGCTAGATTTTCAGAAAACATTTCAGGTGAAATGTGATGCCAGTGGGTATGCCATAGGAGCGGTCTTGAGTCAGGAGGACAGGCCAGTTGCATATTTCAGCGAGAAGCTGGATGAAGCAAAGCTGAAATACTCCACGTATGATCAGGAATTTTATGCTATCATACATGCATTGAAGAAGTGGAGGCATTACTTGATCCCAAAGGAATTTGTTCTGTATAGTGATAATCATGCATTGCAGTTTGTGAGTCAACAAGAGAAGTTGAATCGGAAACATGCAAAATGGGTAGAGTATATGTAGAATTTCACATTTGTAATTAAACACATTTCAGGGACTGCTAACAAAGTGGTTGATGCTTTGAGCAGGAAATTTTTGCTGTTGCAGGAGTTCCGAGTCAAGACCTTGGGTTTTGAAAATCTCAGGGATATGTATGCAGGAGATGCAGATTTTGCAGAGGCATATGAAGCAGCTGAGAATACAGTTATCAGAGATCAAAGTCCTTGGATAGATTATATGATTTAGGAAGGATTGTTGTTCAGAGGCAATCAGTTGTGCATTCCGAATTGCTCCATGAGGGAGAACCTGTTGAAAGAGAAGCACAGTGGAGGCTTGGCAGGGCATTTCGGCCAAGACAAAACCTTTGCGAAGCTGAGAGAATCATATTTTTGTCCAGGCATGCAAGCAGAGGTCAAACAGTTTGTTGACAGATGCCGGATTTGTCAGCATTCGAAAGGGAGAAAGCAGAATGCAAGTTTTTATCAGCCATTGCCCATACCAGGGAGACCATGGGAGGTGATTAGCATGGATTTTGTATTGGGTTTGCCAAGGACGCAAAGAGGGGTTGATTCCATATTTTTGGTGGTAGACAGGTTTTCTAAAATGGCTTATTTCATTCCATACCAGAAGACCAGCGATGCGACTCACATCGCGAGCTTGTTTTTCAAAGAGATTGTGCAACTACATGGATTGCCGAGAATCATAGTCTCGGACAGGGATACCAAATTCATAGGTCATTTTTGGAGGACGCTATGGGAGAAGCTAGGAACTGACCTGGTGTTTATTTCTGCTTATCATCCACAGACATATGGGCAAACAGAGGTTGTCAATAGAAGTCTAGGAGATTTATTGAGGAGCTTGGTGATAGAGCACCACAACAGATGGGACAATGTGTTGCCACAGGTAGAGTTTGCATACAATGATTCGGTGAATCGGAGTACAGGCAGAAGTCCATTTTAGGTTGTATATGGGATGCAACTGAGAGGAGCTTCTGAACTCAGGGATTCAGAACAGACTGCTACTAGCAACACTAGTGCAGAAGAGTTTGCTGAGGCAATGAGGGAAATTCACAGCCGAGTGAAGGAACGACTGCTGAAATCAAATCAGGAATATAAGCGCAGAGCGGATCAGCATCAGAGGCAACTTCAGTTTGAAGTTGGGGATCTTGTTCTGGCACATTTGAGGAAGGAAAGGTTCCCGAGGGGAACATACAATAAGCTGAAGATGAAGAAAATCGGACCATGCATAGTCCTGAAGAAATTTGGAGAGAACGATTATGAGATTGAGTTGTCGAATGGCATCAAGATATCTACGATATTTAATGTTTCAGACTTATATCGATATAAGGCCGAGGAAGTAGGAGTTGGAAGTGATGAGCAGCCAGAAGTCCAATGGCGGAAGCAAATGCCGATTGCAGAGAAGCCACAGATGGAATGCATACTGGACAAGCGAGTGGGTAAGAAGACCAGGTGAAAGCAGTATTTTGAATATTTGGTCAAATGGAAGAACCACCCAGTGGAAGATGCCAGCTGGGAAAGTGAAGCAGTGATATAGAAGCATGGACAGACCATGCAGGAGCTCATGGACAGGAGCCCATGAAAATTTTCAAGCCGAGGAGTATGATGCAGGAGCATCGACAACTCATCAAGTGAGCCAGCGCAGAAGCAGAAAAGACAACTGGACAGCGCCAACACAAATTTTGAAAACACCCTGATATTTGTTGCACCAAACATTAATGTGTTGAGTTAATGAAGCGCACTTGTATATTGTAAATGGACCTTGAGCGGATAGCTCACGTTCTTAGGTAGATGAGGCGTTTAATAGATTTAATGCTGTTAGATAGGAATTTAATTCTAGATTTGATAGCTTTGGAACTCGAGAGGGAAACGGGATATAGACACCCTCCTTTGTACCTTGTAGCATATTGAGACAGGAGCAAGAAGAGAAGAGTAGAGCAGAGAAGTGTATGAAGAACCTCCATGTACAGATATTGAATTAATAGAAAGCTTTTGATTCAATTTCATGGTTGTGTTATTCTCTGTGTATTGATGATATTATGCTCATGAATGTTTGCTTTCTGTCATACATTTTCTTTTATATGTTGTGTATGTGATTTCATAGTTGAAGTGAAGTCTAGAAGAACAAGGAGTTAGTTTCAATTGTTTCTCTATCTTGAACCAGAGAATTCCTGCAAGGAGTGCAGTTGAATTTGTCCGCAAGGAGTTCGTGACTGAAGCGTTCAAGTAGGGATAACTTTGTTCTAAGTTCTGAGAAGTGCAGATTTTGCACCAGAGCCGTGCAAGGTGTGTGCATGCTGGATGAAGTCTCAAAGTTGTGATTCTGAGTCAAGCATTGATAGACTTCTGCTGCAGGAGTGCGCAGAATCGAAAGACTTCAACACTTAGAATGTTTGAAGATTTGTCGCAAGGAGTGCGTGCAAGAACTTCTTCCTGAGGGAATCGAAGTCATGAAGTTCAGAAAGGATAAGCCTTCAAGTTTGTTGAAGGGCAGCGGAGAGAAGTTGCACGTGAGTATTTTGCGAGAAAGAGATGCAGGTTGACGAATGAGTCTCGCGGAGAGACACTTATTGTTCGTGGATTGTTGAAAGAGAAAAGTGGATGGTCAGTATTCTTCGTGAAGAATTCGTGAGTTACCATGGATCATTGGATCTCTCGGAGTAGCAGGGAGGTTACAACGCAAGCGTGGAAAGGTTCGAAGCTTAGGGGAGCATAAGCATTGAGCAGGATCATGAGGAGCGTGAGTTCTACTCGTGGATCGGCATATCGGGCCATCGTGAGAAAAGGGCAGAAGATTTGGCAGTGGAAGTCACGATATAGCAAGATGCGAAGTCCTGATGATTGCATGGATAGCGTGGGCCACAGCAGGGTGACGTGGCGGGTGACGCAGGATATTGACGTTTCGGCATCTCGGGCATCGGGAGCCAACAGGATGGTTGATTGACCTCGCGAGTGGAAAAGTCACGAGGGAGCGAGGTTGCGAGTTCGGTGTTTCGGCGCATCGCGTATCGGAGATTGAAACCTTAAGTGTCGGGGGTCGCAAGTCACGAAGTTGCGATAGGACCGAAGCTCTGATAGTGGCTAAAGGTCAGCGTTGACTGGAATCTCGGGTCTCGGAGGTTTGGGAACCCAGAGATAGACTGTGAGCTCGCAGAGCCGGGAGTTCTGATTTTCCCGACAGTGAACAAAGGGGAAGTCGCGCGAAGGAACTGTGGGTGTAGATCTTTCGATAGGAAGATAGAAGAGCTTTTGACGCTCTTCGGGTCGAAAGAAGAGAAGGTCCTGGAGGAGGCGATCATGCTCCGAGGAGTGCGGGTTGCTACCAATTTCGTAACATACTTAAGGATCTAAATTCATAGGGTTAAGATTTGGGAAACCTCTACGAAAGAGTTGAAACTTTAGAGTTTCAATAAAAAACATTAATTTCCCTAGTGAGGAAAATTTCTATATGAAAATGATCTGAAATTGGAATATTTTTCCTCTTCTTGATTGGGTCAAAAGGTGAATGAAATATTATTGTGAGCATCACGCTCTCTACATAGGGTCTCTCTACAGAATAGAAGTAGGTAGATAAAATATTAAAATACTATAGATATATATTCACATCACCTAGAGGGTGCCTCTACATTGTCAAGTAAAGCTTACAATCAATGATTTGACACGTAATTCTCCTACAACTAACAACCTAGTATATATATTCTCTCTTATAGAGAATGAAGAAATGAAATATTGGATTTAGCAGCTAATCTAATAGGGCCACATTCAACCAATCCCCTTTCCTTTTATGATCCCGATTGTGCTAGCTCAAAAGAGGGATGGGGCATTAGTAGTTTGTATTGATTATATAGTCTTAAAAAAATCAAATTCAAGGGATGATATCCAATCAAATAGATGGAATTTCTTCTTGATCAACTTATGGATGCCAAATTGTTCAGTAACATTGACATAAAATAAAACTATCACTATGTACCAATTAAGTAAACTTATATATGGATGACATCATTCAAGTAAAAAGAAGGCATTTTTGAGTGGTTGTTCATGTCTTAAGACTTGAATGATTCCCAATTTTTGTTTATGAGGATCATGTATGATATATTGTGACCATTGACAAATTCCTTTATAGTTGTATATCTAATTTATATCTTCATATTCAATAGAACTTGTGTGAACCATTTTAAACACATTCAATAAGTTTTGAGAACATCATGATAACACAATTTATATTTCAATCTCAAGAAGTTATCATATGACATGCAAAAAAACTAGTATATAGGATACATCATGGACAAGCATGGTATACATGTGGATCAAACCATAATCAAAGTCATTCATGATTGTCGAGCACTGTAGACCATAAAAAATATCCACAATTTCTTATTCCTTTCCAACTTATACCATAAGTTTGTGTTTGGGTTATATCATATTACTTGGTTCCAAATCCAACTAAAAAAGGGTGGAGCCAAAGAAAATTTTGTTTGGACCAATTCACAATAGAAAGCATTTGGTGATCTAGAACATCACCCTTGTTTTAGACAAGTCTACATTCTAGAAAACCTACATCATAATTTTGTTATTGACATACATGATTTAGATTATTCTATTGATATAGTTGGTCTCATAAACATGGGCATCAACTAGCCTATCAAAACAATACATTATATGATGATTTTTCAATGTATCCCACCCATGAAAAGGAAATGCACTCTATTATCTAGGCACGATGACAAAGGAAGCATTATATTTTGTGAAATGAAATTATCATGACACTAATCAAAATCTCCTACAATTCATGTAGATGTAATGAAAGTTGTATAATTTCCACCATTAGAATTTTTCCATTTATTTGAAATAAATCCAGTTGAACATTTAGTACAAAAAGGGAAGCATCAATCTTAAGTACCGAATACATGAATACAAAAACACCACAATAGTTCCAAGAAAAATGTAGAGGAAACTAAACTTTATTATATGAAAACCCTTTCCCCTTGGGTACCTCCCTAGGTACCCCATATTATTCCCCCTAGCTACACTACAATCAACCAAGTTTCAAACTACCTCAAAAGATATTTAACTGTGGTGTTAACCACAATATTTAAATCTTATGGACATGAGAGTTCTACTTGGCCCTAATAGTCTGAAAACAACCTTAAATTCATTTCTACATATCAAAGACTAAGTGTAGGTAAAGAAGTTCCATACTTACACCTATAGGATTAATATATATGGAATTTTGGGCTCTCTATGTATAAATGCATTCAAGAAAGTTTGGGAAGCTAATTTTGGAGGAACATTAAAGTCACATGGTAGGGAACTTTAGTGTGGAGATGACAATCGCAGTTTGTAGAAGTAATTTTAATAGGTAAATCTAAGACATGACATGAGTAGTTATATGAAATGGTGCACTTATTGTGCCATTACCCAATCTATATTCAAGAAGAACGACTTGCACACTCCTTTTATAACCCTAAATTGCACCACACATGATTACCTGGCATCAGGCCATCTCATATCCCTTCTTTGCCAAAGCACTGCTGAACAACTCTTTAAAAAACCTCTTTTATAAAGGCCCACGTGCCCTACTCCATTACTGAACATGTGTACACGCTAGCTGACCTAAAATAACCCTCATGGACCGACAAAAGAATGAAAAAAAGAAAGTTTCCGAAGGAACACAAAATCTATGGGTGAGTTAACTGAAACTCCCAACCATGCATGGCCGAGGGTTCATCCAAATACCTAGCTCCTTCTAGCCTATAAAAGAAGGGGTAGGGGTCCCGTTTGGAAGAAAGAAAAATATAGCAAAAAAAATCTGCCCATTTGCATTTTGCCATTGTTCCGACCCTTTAGCCTTCCTTGTGCCAAAGGAGATACAAAGCAAAGCAGTTAGAGGACAGTTGAAGAGGAGCCCAGGATCAGGTTCATGGAGTGGTGGCCGGTCTCAATTTTTGTAACTTGACTCATCCAAAGTAATAAAGAAAGTTCTTTTCCCATCCCAATTCATGAGTTATTCATAATTTGCTAAGTACATGTTTGAATTTCTAACTCGTTAGTCTATAGGTAGTATGCATGTGTAGTTGTTTCTTGTCTTGTATGCAGGTCAGCATTGGAAAGGAGAACTGCGAACAAGTAATCAAGTATGACAAGGGATTGACATTGAACACCCAGAATGAGGTAGGTTGATATAGCCATGCATTTACTAAAAAGAAATGGGATTTAAGTCTGGGGATGAAGGTAGAAAGTAGATTTTCTATAGGTCATATCTGCATGCAAAGTGTAACCCTATTTGCTAGTCTGTAAGGAGATTTCTCTCACAACAGAATTAGCAACCATACTGGGCAAGTCTCTAGGGTTCTTGGAATTTATTTCTTTTTGGGTAGTTTTTAGAAAAAGACTGGTTTTTCTTCCTGTTTTTTTTTAGTTTCTGTGAAGTCTGAGCTAGCAGAGAGTCTAGTTTTCCATACCAACTTTATCTGAATTTATTGACTATGTTTTTTCAGGACCCACAGAGGTACATGCAACCTACATAAGGTATGCACATGTGTACCCTCACTCTACTCTCTTACATCCCACGTGTGAATGCTAGCTGAAGAAGTAGCAGTAGTGTGTAGAGTTTAGAGAATTTTTTAGGCAGTCATCCTCTTCCCTGTCAGAATCACACATTCTCAAGGGTTTTCTGGAATTCTGTCTGAGTCTTGGTTGTTTGCAGTCTTATCTTAGATTGTTTTTCTTTATAAATTTTTCCTTACATTGTTTGCTTTTTCTATTAAAAAGAGTGTCAAAGCCTTCAAGGGATCCTGGTTATCAATATCAGTGGTCTCTTCTTGGTTTGAGCTGTCTGTTTTCTATTTTTTGTCAGAGTTTAGAGATACACGCGGCCTGTACAAGGTCATCTCATGTGTACATGCCCTCGGTCTCTATAAAACCCACATTCACACACTTGTTGTTGGATTATCAATAGCATGCTTGTGCAGGATAGTTTTTGTTGAGGGTAAGGCATTCATCCTTTCCCTTGATAAGAATTATACATCTCAGGTATTTGAATCTTTGTTTTAGCAGTCAATATCTTAGGATTAATGTTACCCTTAGCTTACTTTTTCTCATTTAAAAGTTGTTAAAAAAAAAAAAAAATAGTTTTTAGGGTTTTTAGACAACTGTGAGAGTCATTTTTTAAAAGTTGCTAGTGTGTGATTTTTTGACATGATTCTTTGCGATCTGCGATTAGGCCAGAATTGTTTTTCTTGGTTTTTTCTTGTTGGTATTTTTCCTTTTTTCTTTATCAAGCATTTAAAAAAAAAAAAAAAACATTCTTTTCATTTTCTTGTTTGGTTGAAGTGTGTGTTTCTGCATTATTAGCCAGGGAAAAGTTGTTATTTCATAAGTTTTTGTAGTTTACTTAGATCATAAGTAGATTGTATTCAAGTGAAATTTCTTTTGAGTTTGTTGTCCAAAATATTCGAAAAGTTAAAAAAAAATATTTTGAAAAGTTGTTGAAATTTTGCATTAAGTAAAAGTTTTTTGTTTCCATCTTTTCTATTCATTTTTGCTTTTGTCTGTTACATATCATCAGTTTCAATTTCATTCCCCTTGACATAAGACAAAGCCCTAAAATTAACGCTAAATCTAAAATTTATTAGACTTTTATG
>JASDQU010100701.1:347713-377271 GCA_032191745.1 Picea mariana | reverse complement strand
TGAGTTAGGGAGTGTCTAAGTCCAGTATCATGGAAGTTATCCGGGACCCCCCTCTAACACAGGGGATAAACACGAGATCATGTGCGGAAAGGTAGCGGAGATAACCCCTCCAAAGCTGGACCAATCGTAGTGGAGAACACATATAGAGGGCTTGTTTTGGGATTCCGTCGATTGCATTTGCCACGGGGCTTCGTGGGTCTGAAATCCATTTGAGGTCCTCATTTGTCTTCCAGACCACTTTCTTTCGATACCCTTGATAGGTTTTGGGCTCGATACCTTGCTCATTGTGGTCTACCCGACTTTCAACTGTACCCGCCTGGTGACTGTTCACGCGCTGGCAATCTAGTTGCCTATCTTTTTTAGGGACATACATAGGTGACTGCGAGGGTATACTATAGTACCTAGGATAGACATGGGGCCATGCTTTTCATATTATACCTGGAGGGTGCTTCCATTTTCGAGCTGCACTTGCACCGGTAAGTTGCTCTAGTGTTGGTTGTTGTAACTGTTCTTCCAATTAATTTATTGTTTGCCTGTCTTATCTTCTAGGGACTTTTTCTTTTTAGTGTGTGTTACTTTTCAATGTTTAGACTACCCTAGATTTTCTTTGATCTTCTCAGATAGTGGAGGATCACGAGCTTTGCCAGTCACGAAGGCTTCTTGGCCTACCACTGGTTACACTAGAGCCACCCCCGCCCCCATTAAGGCGAAAGCTAGACAGACAAGGGTCTTTTGAAGTGACTGGGTTACAAGAAATTGTGCCCGAACAACATCTAGAGGAATCGGCCATTTTGGACCTTGGAGAAAACACTCTTGGCTTGGTTGAAATCCCAACCACTAAGTTCTTGGCACCTTTCATCATATCAATTCAATTTTACGAGCACCAGACAGTGTTGCACACAGCAATGGAAACAAATGTTGTTACTCCTTCTAGGAATTCTTCAATTCCCACTACGGTTGTCACCACAAGAGATTTTTCACCTCCTAACCCACCATCACTGGTTAGAGCCACCATGGTCTCGACTTCCTTTACATCGCACAGTGGTCTGATCACATCTTTGGTGGATGCCACAACCCCTTTCACACCAAGCGGGACAGGCCTTCCGTTCTCATATGGGATGCCTAGTTCAGGTACAAGTCCTATACTTTCCTACTCCACTTTACATACTTTAGGTCTGGGGGCAGGGAGCTCTAGCGCTCCCTTGTAAGGCCACATGGGGGGCACTCCTACTCTTTTTAATGCTTTCCCTTAAGGAGGAAGTCATATCCCTCCTTCGTCCCTTTCACTTGGTGGCTCGCATCAGTAATCCATTGGGCAACCTACATACCATAGTTTATTTAGAGCAGGGAGTCAAGGACCACCTTCGCATAATATGTTGGTAGGTTCGACATCGTTTTCTTTGGCCGGAACATTTGGTAACAATGTTGTTAGTTGCCTTCCCGACTGGGGGCAATCCTAGTTTTGGACAATCTACTCCTATGCAGGGTACTATTCCTGCATAGGGGGAAAACCTAGGAACTTCTTCCATAGCAGGACCTTGGCATTCTTGGCAGGGATCTGTTCCCTCATCTGGAATGTCAATCTGGGGTAATTCTTTCCACAATCAATGGAACCTTGGACAAACTACTATGCCTATCCCCACGGGACTGACATGGGGCAACCCTTCCCAAAGTCCTTCAAATGCAATGCATGCTTAACCATCTGTGTCCTATTTGGGAAATCAGTCGATGATGTCTCCACATATGAAAAATCCATACTTTGGCCAGGGCCCTTGTTTCTACCAGAATCCGGGCCAACAACCAAACTTTTTCTGGCAACCTGGTGCCAGTCAAACTCCAGGCCCCTTTTTCCTAGGTTATCACCAACAACCCAAACTACCCTTCCTGATGACTTTGCACTTGCCAGATTTGACAAGGTTGTTGAATGACCCCATTTGTCATGATTCGTGTTGGCCTCCTATGCTGACGAAGTTTCCTTCAAACATTCCAAAGTTCGAAGCCAAGCCTAACAAAGATTCAGGAGATCATGTGACTACCTTCCATCTTTGGTGCTCATCTAACTCATTGAAAGATGACTTTGTACAGTTGTGATTGTTTCAATGTACTTTCATTGGGAGTGCCGTGAAATGGTACATTGAGTTCGATCGCTCAAGATACTCTTCCTTCAGTGAGCTAGCAATGGATTTCCTAAACCATTTATTGTTACCTGTGAGATATGACGCTGGCACAAAGTTGTTGGCCAATTTTGAATAGATGACAACGGACCATATCTCTGATCACATCTCAAAATGGAGATGCCTAAAGAGTCTAATTAAGGTGCAAGTCCCACCAGCATTCCTACTTGAGTGGTTCCTTAAGTCTTTGGTCCTGCAGTTATCCAAAGACGTCACAACATCGGGAGTATTCTCCGAACAAGATGCCATCATGAGAGCTCAACAATTTGAGCTCATTTATTCTCAGTCTAGTTCATTATACAACATCTTGCCACATGCACCACGTTCAATCCTTGATAAAACTAGACAGAGAGCTAGACCACATGTCGATGGTATTGTTGGTTCAACAAAAATAAAGCCCACTAAGCAATTGACCAAGCAGTTGCAGGAGTTATCTATACAACACACAGTGGCTAGCCAAACTACTACCTTGGATGCTCCCCCTACCAAAATATCAGAGGTACACACAGTGCAATAGACTAACCCAAAGTCCACCCAGCAACCTGAAGGAAAGAAAAAACAACGTAATAAGTGTAAGGGGTATAAAAAACCTACTGATAATGCCAACGAGGACAACACTGACAAACGAAAGGCAAGGTATCCATGCAACTTGTGCGTGGAAGACCACCCGACCCATCTATGTCCTCGACTTGAAGAAGCCCAAAATTTTGTGACGCAGCAATAGCCTGTAGTGTTAACCAATCCATTTCAACATGGACAAAATCTAACCCAAGCCTCTGCAAGCACAGAAGGGAGCATCCAAGAACCATGTCCACCTACGAACAACCCCACATCTACGAACGTATATATGGTTACAGTTGATGCTTTTATATCGACTAGAGCACATGACTATAGTAAACCAAGCACTTCTGAGAAGGGTAAAGAAGCTCAACTCCCATCTCTTCCTCTATAGATTGAGAAGACGTTAGGTTAAATAATGACACGCATTCCCAAAGGCACATTCAAAAAATCTTCTCATAACCCAAATGCAAGGGTCGCCCAGAACTACTCTGTGGTGGAAGATTTATCCCAAACCCCTTATGTGATGTCCTCTTTGGAGGTCCTCCAAAGCTGCCCTTCCTAGAGGAAAGCTTTGTTAACCGCTTTAGGATCTACCAAGACTTGTAATCTGGGTACATTTATGCTGGATACAACCAACTTAAAACCTCATCTGCTGTACTACGTAGTGTTTCAGATAGTAGTGGCTTATCCCACGAAAACGTTTACTTGGAATATCTTCTGCACGGTGGTTGATGAGGGTGCCTCGACATGGATGATGTCATTGGAATATTGGAAGGTCATTGGCTAGCCCATTTGGATGCATGATAATCCTCAACCGGGTGTCATCAATGTAGGGGTTGGTTTGTGCCCATGTTTGATGGGTACCTTTGATTACCCACCCCCTCAAAGAGATATCAAGTTTATATCTAATCACCATAAGCTTGGTATTTTTAAAGTTTCATCATTCCGCACGACTTACTTCGATGATCCGTGGACACTTCCTTCCCCATCGGCCACAATGGATGGGGTAGGGTATCCGGGCATGTCCATTCCCTTGTCCGCAGCTGAAGTAGCGTGCTCCTTAGCCCAACAAACTTCAGCCCATAATGATCCAGCTCCTGCACAAGAGTTAGATCCACTTCTAGAGACTATTTGGGCTCAGGGTTTTCTCGCTCACACCGATTCACTAGAATTAGTCTTTCCCTTTGATGAAGTAATAATTGAAGCAATGACTAGTCCGGATAAACCCTGGGAAGATCGTCATCACAAATCATACTTCCTCCCAGAGTTAAGTCGAATTGAAGCGTGAGAATTCATTGTGACTATGATGGGAGAATGGTCTTGTCCTATTAACCCCTTAGCTACACATGAGGTTTATGATGAGGGTAATATGGAAACTATCTCTGAAACCTTACTAATCAATATCTCCCAGAAGCATGGCATCATGGAGAATGTCTTTGTCGTAGCAGACTGCTCCCTCGAAGAGATTCAAATATACACCAATTTTTTTAAAGAATTTTGCGATGTTTTTGCCTGGTCTTATGAGGAAATGCCAAGTGTTGATCCTAAAATAGTTGAACATGAAATCACAACGTATCCTAATGCCAAGTCAGTTCGGTAGAAGCTTTGACCAGTTAATCCTAAGAAAGCAGCAGCCATTAAGGCTGAGGTTGAAAAATTGCTAAAAGAAGATTTTATCTATCCTATCCATTTGACTCAAAGGGTGTCAAATCCTATGCTAGTCAATAAAAAACAAGGCACGATTCGTGTATGTACCAATTTCTCTTATTTGAACAAGGCATGTTCCAAAGATAATTTTCCAACACCATTCATCGACTAGATCATTGATGAATGTACTGGTTGCGAAGCCTTTTCTTTCATGGACGATTTTTTGGGATATAATCAAATACAAATCAAACCCAAATACCAACACAAAATGGCATTCATTTGTCCTTGGGGTACATTCACATATCGTAAGATACCTTTTTCTCTTAAAAATGCTGGAGCAACTGTTGAAGGAAAATCTCCCTGTAGACAGGTAGATCTCCTCAAAGAGATAGACTCTTAACTCTAAGACAGAAAGTGCTTATCATGGTCACTGACTTCCTTTTAGGTCTACACAAACTATTCCATGAAGAAGAAGGAGGAAAGACGTACCTTTTACTGGTGTTTGTCCTTGCACGCTCCAAGTTGAACTCCATTCTTGAGCTCCTCGATAAGACCTATAGACAAACAAAGTACAACCACTTCCTATTCTATCTAGATTAGTTCGAAGCAGACCTATCTACTTAGAGACAAATTCATGTGATGTCAAACACAAATTAGAAAGAAACATGCCAAGCATATTACGTTAATGAGGACAAAACATTACTTACAACCATAGATGGAATGTAGCAATTTCGTCAAGTTCTCCTTGTCTAACCCTTGCTCAAAAGCTCCACGATCGAAATGACGATAGCTTCGTTGATTAGCCTCCACTTCACTGTGTGTTCCCTATGAGATCATAGGTTTCATGCTTCTCATCCCTTCTCCAAATATCACTTATGAGATCATAAGTTTGGTATGATTCTCCATCCATATCCCCTTTTCACCATGAGAAATCTTTCTTGTATAGCCTTGGAGAGGCTCAACAACTTGAGATATCTTTGGGGTGAGTTGAGGATTTTCCTCCTTGAGTTAGGGATCTTCCCTAAGATCATGGCTTGAATAGGGATTCGAATCTAACTGCCTGCAGGGATTGAAGGGATCCTCCCCTCATTCATCTCAACAAACCAACTATTGCCCAAAATAGGCAGCGCTCCCTCAAAAGGGCCATCAAAGTGTTATAGCACTCCCCAGTAGGCTTTAGGGGGCGCCAACACTCCCAAAAGCTGTAACGCTCCTCCAAAAGGTCAAAGGGAGTGTTATAATGCTCCCATATAGTTTATAGGGGGGTGCCAACACTCCTGAGAGAGGTATAGGGGAGCGCTCTCCTCCAAAAACTTAGTTTTTTGGGTTCTTTCAGATGGCAAGAGGTTCATAAGCCCAGTTAACCATTCCTCCTCTTACAAATCAAGTGTTTGAGGTGTTTCACGTGTCTTTTTGATGTCATTATAAGAATGACATAAGCATCATGGTAGTATGCTTTGCTTGACACTTGCGACACTTGTGAGCAGAATGCGACACTTGTAATGACAACACTTGTGACACTATCGAAGTGAGCAATTTTGATGTCTAACAGATTTCCCCCCAAAGTATGAAGTTAGAAGATGAGAACTGATAACTGAAATTCTTTGTAGACTTTCAAGCAAGGGTATAGACGCATAGAACCTGAGAGAAGCTGCACACAAACATCTAACAAATATTATGACATGTTTCAAACCCAAGGCAGGCATACCTATGCTTAGGTGATAAAGACTTGCAATATATGGTCGCCATAAAATACACTACGGATCCATAATTGTATTGATGAAAAGGTATAGCCGCTGAAAATACATTATGGATCTATACTCCCATGACCTGAACTAATTGTAGCCACGAAGAATACACAGTGGATCTATGAGATGACAAGACATAGCCACGACCAATACAAAGTGGATCTATTTGACAATATATGTGTCATCGTTCAAGAGAAACTCTGTCGCAACCTGGGAAACGTACATATCAGAGTGATCACTCAACTGAGGGTCTTCTTATCAATCTCGATGTAGTACGAATCTAACCATGTGAATAGATGTCTTGATATTGAACATGGCAAAAACCACTTGGTTACCAATCAATGATGTAAACCATTAAAAAGCACGAGGGAAATCACCATTAATGTCAATGATTCCCAAGGTACCCTAGTACATTCCAACGAATGTGAATGGATGAGATGAAGTTGAACATCGGTGGAATCATCCGATCAAAGGTCAATGATGTAAACCCACTGTCGAACATGAGGAGGCCTGCCATTGAGGCATGCAAGTCCCAAAGTACTAATTGGTTTCTAAATCTAGTTTCTAGATAATGTGTTGAAGTCGACAGGACTAGACTCATCGAAGGAGGGCCTTGATGTATCCCCCATCAACGACATGAAACAGACACAGAAATGTAATTGGTAGATCAAATGAACATGGACTAACACAGGTATTGAGACAACATATTTGTGATGGCTGACTCTCGAGGTGGATACTCCCCTTGAGCACTGAGGCACAACAGTAGAAACATGACATGGACCAAAACTTGATGATGCAGTGGATGTTGTGACTTATGTCAGGTGACCCAGAGGAGTGAAAGAAACTCAAAGGATTGGCTCAGTGCAGAGGTTCAATGGATTATAATGTGTGAAAAAGACAAAGTGCCATGTTCAAAGGTGACTCTAAGAGTTACTTGGTAATGTTCTCAAAAATGGCTTGGATTGCTTCTTTCAATTTTTTCCCCCATCTAGATAGACGAGTACCTCTTTTTAATTTAACGAGCTCAAGGAGGGTAACACATGCTCGATATGACTCACCTTCGGTAAGTCTCTCTTCCTTTTTAATGAACTAGAAGAAGTAAGAGTTCAGTCTCGTATGGGCCTGTCGATGTTTGGTTTAACGAGTCCAAAGATAGGAAACTCGAAGGTTTTTCATGATTATAGAGTCTAGAAAAAAACTTAAAAGAGAACTCTCTCAGCTCCTTTTTCATAAAGTAGTCTGATGAGACCAAAAAAGAGATAAACTATTGCTCAACAAAAATTTTCTTTAAATACTTTAACGAGCGTGAAGAGAACAAGGTACTCGACAATCTTTTCATCTTTAGAGAGTCTGAAAAGAACTTAAAGACGACTCCAATGTTGTCCATTTTCGTAATGTTAGTCTCGTGAGGCTGAAAAAGAGATGAATTATCAATTGAAAGACGCCCTTTCAAACCTTTTAACGAGTGGGAAAGGAAGCAAGATCACTYGGCAATCTTTTCATGTTTAGAGAGTCTAAAAAGAGCTTAAAGGAGACTCCAGGGGGTTTCTTTTTCGTGTATCCATACAGGTCCAAAAAAGAGATAAAAGTCTACCCAGATGCATTCTCATGTATTTACGAGCATGAKAAAGAACAAAGACTAAGCTCGATATGCCCCCAGCATGAAAGATAGTGTCTTAACTCTAGAAAGATCARCAAAGGCTGGAGACATGCCCTCCAAGCTTCAATTCATTCACTAGCTCTAAGGTTCTCACCAATTTCTCTAGTAGATGAGGAAAAGGAGAAGGGTGGATGGAAAGAAGGTTCAAGAGAGGTGACTATTTCATTTTTTAAAGAGCTTGACACAAGAAAAGAACTATGCTCAAGGCCTCTGTTTCATTTTTTAATGAGCCTGCCACAGAGAAGAGAAACTATGCTTGTAACTGCTTCTTGATCATGGCTTCCAAGAGAAGAACATTTTGGAAGGATACCATGTCAAGGGACAAAACTCGATCATGGCCTCTAGGATATCTTCGTTGGATGGAAGATAATCACTCGAGAAGGAACACATGTTGAGGGTCGCGATAGAAGTAAGGAGATCAGGATCCAATAATCCTACCGAAGAAATCACCATGTCCACGATTGGATCCAAATCGTCGGAAGTTGAAATCATGGGAGATGATGAAAAATCAACACCAGGAGGGGAGATAGAGTGTATATCTTCCTGAATTTCTTCACGAGGGGGAAGAAAATAGGACCGGTGATGGTTATGATCCCGAGGTAATTTGTCAATACAAAGCATTTCTAGAATAGATTCATCAAAAGGAAAAATTGGGGAAATGCAGTCGACTGCAGATGACAAAGAACTCAATTGTGATTGCATCGATGAAATGTCAGGGGCCAATAGATGTTGGTCATATAATGAGGGAGAAGTGGATTGGGTAGAAACATATGACATTTCAGTTGGACTAAGTGGCATGGTGTCACCTAGTGCATCGAATTCCAACAGACGAGGTACAATACAAGGGTCAGATGATTCCAAAGATTGATAAGCCGCGGTCGAAATCATATCGACAGTGGCTATATGATGTGTAGTCGATGGAAGTGGTGTAGGTAAGGTACCCATAAGGATAGAATCTTTCAGTAAGCCAACACCAACACTTTTATACGTGATCTTGTGGTCTCCCAAGAAAGGAATATTGTTGGTAGTAGGGGCATGAGCATCGGTCGTGCAGAAGTCCAACTGATCAACAGTGACAATTTTACCCTGATGAGGAAATTGTACACATCGAAAAACTGACGAGGCAATGACAGTCATAGCATAAAACCAACTTCTTCCAAGTAACAAGTTGTAATTGAGGGGAGAATCAACCACCTCGACATCAAAAGTAATAGTTTTGCCACCCAATTGGATGGGTAGGGACTATAAAATCCCACGGGGATGAAAACCTTGCCCGTTGAAGGTGCATAACATTGTTGGGGATTTCTTGAGTGATGGTGATTTTAAACCTTTCCAACACACCAAATACATGACACAAGTCGAGGCTCCCTCATCCAAAATAGTTCAGTGGATTTGTTGATTGTGAACAACAACATCAACTTGGAAAGCAAGTTGGTGGGAGAGTCGAGACACATAATTGTCTAGGTTAAACATGATCTGATTGGATGACTCAGTATCAACAATGCCAAGAGCGGCCAAGAGAGTTCTATGTTGACTAGGGTAGTGTTGTAGAACTTTTAATGTAGACATAGCACACGGTGCATGAGCCAAGTCTTCAATAATGTTGTAGTTTTGGGTGGCATGTGAACTAGGATTAAAGGTATCTTTACAAATAGTTCTCTTAGGAGGGTGTAAGATAGAGTCGAATGTGGGTTTCTCAATCTGGAGTGGTCCAGACAGAGGATTAACCGATGGCAGACTAACGGAGGACGATGATGGATCTGGTAAAGTACCGGCACCGTTGGTGTTTTTTCCTTTGTTAGGGGTACCTGGTGTGTCATATGTATTAGAAAAAGTGGTCAAATTGATCCCATTAAACATATACATATGTGCACTCGATAAGGCCTCATCATGAGGATCGATATAACTGCCCCCAAGAGAAGGGGTTTGAGCAACCATGGATTGCTGCTATGGAAAAGGTTGAGTAAGCACAGTGGGTTGTGACTTCCCTTGGAAAATTTTGGCCACTTCATTGCAAAGTGGACAATATCGAGTGTAGTGATCATCACCACAAATGATACACGGGAATTTAAGTTTTCGTTGTGGTTGCTTTTTGGTAGCAGGTGTTTGATTTTTGGGTTGTTCATTATTATTTTTTGATTTTTTCTTTGTCTTCTTCTTACCTCTGGATTGTTGTGAAGGGGAAGATTGAACTACATTCACCTCAGAGATATGAGTTTGGGGGGAGGTAGAGGAGGGTGTATTCGATTTGGAAAAATATTGAGTTTTGACGGAACCGATAACACCATCCGCATGAGATGAGGATGATGGCTTAGAAGGATCGGTACTAGCTCAAGCAGCATTTGGAAGAAAATCATACAAAGTACTAGACTGGGAATAAACCAAATCTAAGTACTGAGCCCGAGTGATGGCTTGTTCCTCTATGACTGCACCACCCATAGCGACATCGTGAGCGATTGGGGGTAACAATGATTTAGTAAACCATTCCGCCAATAGTATGTTGGGAATGACTTCCTTGATCATCCTTCATCATCACCTCCACTCATGAATATGGTCAGATATATGCACAGAGTTAGTTTGACAAAGGGAGGTCAAGAGTTCAGTACCCGTATTGTAGTGAATAGACAGTTGAAAGTGCGTCAGGAAAGACATGGCAAGGGAATTGAAATCATGAAAATAAGCATGTGGTAGTTCAATATACCACTTTACTGCTGAACCATTAAGTGTTCGCTGGAAAAGATGCAAAAGTATAGAATCATCCATGAGGGAGTTTGATAAAAACCACAAATGGAAAGTCATCACATGGTTGTTCGGATCTTCGCCAGGGTTTCTGTCAAATTTCAGAATATCAGAAGGAAGTTTAGCTGGAATGACTGGCCAAACCGGTGAATGAGAAATAGGATCATTAGTTAACCAAGACAAGTTTGGGAGATCCAGAGTAGCAAGGAAAGGTAGTTGTCGGTTAATTTGCGAATGATACTGGTGCGGCATAGGAACACCAGTAGGACCATAGACTGGGTTAGGTGGATAGTTGTAACCAGTAGGTCCTCCTACATACGGTTGTTGTTGGCCAGGATAAAAAGGATTCGATGGTGCATGAGAAATGTTGGCATAACCCGGTGGGTTCTGAATATTATAGGCCGGGTGATTTATTTGCCCATGAGGAGGATAAACATTTTTCCCTTGAGATTGGTAAGGAGTAGATCTCGGAGGTGGATACACATGAGGCCCATGAGGAGGATAAGACAGTGGTCCCAGAGAACTCCAAGTGGTGTTTGGGATGCTGCCCGGATAAGATTGCCCGTAAGATGTTCCAGAAGGGACAGGATTGGATACTCCTCCTAGTGGGTTATTATACAAGTGCCCCCCAGCGTGGGGTTGGGTAAAAATGCCCCCTGAAGATACTCCCTAGGATTGTGAAGGGTTTCTAGCAAACGAGGGTTTCCCCCCTTCTAGCGGTGGATTTATGACTGGGGTGTGACTGGAAAATGGAGGTTGCCCTCTAGGAGGATCATGAAAAGGGGGTTGTCCCCCAGGAGGGGTAGGCCCACCATGGAAAGGTAGTCTTCTAGGAGGGAAAGGTGCATTGGATGGTGGTTTCCCTCCAGCCGATTATGTTTGGCCAACAGGGGTCTGTGTTCTCGGGTGAGAAGATGTCCCACCAAGATCATGTGGAACATTTGGAGCTATAGATTAAAAGCTTGTATAAATGGGGGTAGAGATTGAAGTTCTTTGGGGATGAGTAGAGGTGATGAGTCTAGCATTAGGATGGACTTGTGCTGGTGTAGCAGTAGGGTGAATAACCTGATCGACTAGGTGATTCATGGTTTGACCAGATGGTCTTGTTTCACTGGGAGGGTCAGGAGGTTGAAAGGGTTGTCGAAAGGATTCAAAAAGTTCATAGAGATCGAGTCCCAATGAAGTCCTCCATATAGAACGAGTAGGTGTGGGATTGGTTTCTACTGCGGTGCTAGGACAAACAGGAGTTCTATACTCATGACCAAAGATTGGTTCTTTGGATCCCATATATGTTTCGGTAAAGATCCTCTCCGGTAATCGCGGGATCTCTTCGTCTATGATGTTCCCAAGGGAGTATAAATGAACCAAAATTCGTTCAAGAGGGATTACCGACACAGATGTAGTGGTATTTTCAATCATGACCAAAGCGCCTTCTAAGTTATCTAACAGAGGAGCAATATCACTTCCACCGTCAGATTGATTTTCTACCTCTCTATAGTAGTTGTCTTCTAGAGGGTTAGGAGGTAAGGGTTGATAGCCTTCTGGAGGCATCCCTTGCATCCTACGTGATCGGCAAAGACCTTTATCGTCTACGGGCTCAATTGTGGAGAAAAACATAACACACTGAAAATCTAGGGCCAACTAAAAAAAAGAAATAGCATGCGCTAATAAAATATAGGAATCAACCAAGAAGACAAAACTTCTCTCGATGATCATACTAGTTGGTGATGAAATCCAACGTTGCGTGATCAAGTCAAGAAGGGGCTAGGATATGGTGGAACAGTTACAATGGTGACCTACTTAACGGAATTTCACCTTGGTGCAAGCTTCCACGCAGTAATTGTGGATTTACCCTCCAAGGAGCCCAAGTGATTTTGACCAATGTCTGTTCCAGGTACAATGAGACTTCTCTTCACCGTCACCTTGTGTAAGTACCTAAAGATTGTGGCAACTAAAGACACCAATTCACAGTGATTCCCTGGGTGGGTATAGTCCACAGTCCGATCTGAAACGTATGGGTAGGATAACAAGTCTGAAATCAACTCGAGAGGCTCCCACACATAATCGTGTGTATACTTCCAAGTGACCCCCAATATACGATTCAACCACTACAAACAGTTGAACCACGAAGGGATAATATTTGTAATTCGCCCGAATGCGACCTCGTGCGTAACCCCTGTGTGAGAGGGGGATCCCAGAAAAACAATACGACAATTGGATTTGACTCTCCCTAGCTCAAAATACTAATGTTTGTTTTGAAAAACTTTGGAGAGTTGTACTCATAGCCTAATCCAAAGTGCTAACCCTAGTCTACTATTGGTAGAAGATCCTAAAAACAAAAAATGTTCTAGATAATTTTTATTTAGTGTTCATTTTACAGTTTTTATTTACTCAAAGGGTGCGTGAAAGTGAAACTGATGGAATGAGGACTCAATTCCCAAAAATATGCATGAAAGATGATAAGCAATCATTTCTTTTCAATGAATGCCTATTTAAGGGAAAGAGAAAGAGTCGTTTTCACTTTCAAACACTAATATGAAATGTTCTCAATCAATTGGTTCTCAATCGAATCCAATGCAATGCTAAAACAAATTCAAAAACGCTTTCTAATATGCAAACCAAGAACTAAAATGTATCTTTTTCATTTGTATGCGAATGATGATTCAATGCAAAAAAAAAAAAAAAAACTTCTCCTGCTAACTACCCTTTCAGATCAAGGAGATTTGGACAAGTATGATCAGATTTCGCACACATGACACACATGCTCTTGTTGTGATTGAAACAAGAAGCAAACAGAAAACAAAAGATAACAAATAAAAATCAAACAATTCACACAAAAGAGAGATGTTTTAAGAACAATTACCTCAAAGAACCAAACAAGATGATTCACCAATTGTCGATGCCCTTCACTAGAGTTCCCGCTCAGTCGAATAGGAGAGAAGAAAGCAGTGGATTGATTTCAAGCTCTCAACAACAAAAACTCAAAAATAAGGAAGAAGGCCACCAAATATGAACAACAAGGTGCTTATTCCTCAAAAGACAGAGGGTCAAATGTCATTAGGAAGATGTAATGAAGCATCAAGAAGATGGACAAAGGCAAAAATAAAGATTGAGTTGCAAAAAACACAATTTTGGAAGGTAATTTTGCAAAAAAAAGGTTGGCGCTCTGGTGTAAGGGCCACTAGAGAATTATAAAGCTCTGTCTAAGACCTTTAGGGAGTGTTGGCACTCTGCTAACATGGGCATAGGGGTGCCATGCTTAAAAATCTCATAAAAATGTCCAAAAACCCAAAATTTCAATCAAATTTTGATAGTCAAGATGAATGTGATGGGGTAAAGAGTCAATAAGCATATGTAATAAAACATATGGAGTGAACAAGGTCTGAAATAACAAAGGGTAAGACAAGGTCTTTGAGGAAAAATCAAAAACAAAATTTTCGATTCGATTCCCCAGTGGAGTTGCCAGTTTCTGTTGAAGGAAAATCTCCCTGCGGACAGGTAGATCTCCTCAAAGACCTAGACTCTTAACTCTAAGATAGAAAGTGGTTATCATGGTCGCTGAATTCCTTTTAGGTCTACACAAACTAATGAATGAAGAGGAGGGAGGAAAGACATACCTTTTACCGGTGTTTGTCCCTGCACGCTCCAAGTTGAACTCCAATCTTGAGCTCCTCGATAAGCCCTGTAGACAAACAAAGTACAACCACTTCCTATTCTATCGAGATTAGTTCGAAGTAGACCTATCTACTTAGAGAAAAATTCATGTGATGTCAAACACAAATTAGAAAGAAACAGTCCAAGCATATTACGTTAATGAGGACAAAACATTACTTACAGCCATAGATGGAATGTAACAGTTTCGTCAAGTTCTCCTTGTCTAACCCTTTCTCAAAAGCTCCACGATCAGAATGATGATAGCTTCATTGATTAGCCTCCACTTCACTGTGTGTTCCCTATGATATCATAGGTTTCATGCTTCTCATCCCTTCTCCAAATATCACTTATGAGATCATAAGTTTGGTATGATTCTCCATCTAGCTCCCTTTTTCACCATGAGAAAGCTTGCTTATATATCCTTTGAGAGGTTCAACAAATTGAGATATCTTTGGGGTGAGTTGAGGATTTTCCTCCTTGAGTTAGGGATCTTTCCTAAGATCATGGCTTGAATAGAGATTCGAATCCAACTACCTTCAGGTATTGAAGGGATCCTCCCCTCATTCATCTCAACAAACCAACTACTGCCCAGAATAGGCAACGCTCCCTCAAAAGGGCCATCAGAGCATTATAACGCTCCCCAGTAGGCTTTAGGGGAATGCCAACACTCCCAAAAGTAGTAGTGATCCTCCAAAATGGAAGAGGTAGTGTTATAACGCTCCCATATAGTGTATAGGGGGGTGCCAACACTCCCGAGAGAGGTATAACAGAGCACTCTCCTCCAAAAACTCATTTTTTTGGGTTCTTTCAAATGGAAAGAGGTTCATAAGCCTAGTTAACCATTCCTCCTCTTCCAAATCAAGTGTTTGAGGTGTTTCAATTGTCTTTTTGATGTCGTTATAAGTATGACATAAGCATCATGGCAGTATGCTTTGCTTAACACTTGCGACATTTGTGAGCAAAATGCGACACTTATAATGATGACACTTGTAACACTATCGAAGTGAGTAATTTTGATGTGTAACATAAAACTTTCAGCGGGCCATGTATTTTTCTTTCCATGACCTCAAGCATATATTCGAGGCCTATATAGATGATTTAGCATCACAATATTGCAAGAGAACAGATCATCCCACACACCTTCGACTTATCTTCGAACGTTGTCGCTACTTTCGGATTTGATTGAATCCAAACAAGTGTAGCTTCTGTGTAACACCAGGAAGTTTGTTAGGTTTCATCATATCAACAATAGGGATCATGGTTGATCCTCTCAAGGTGGAGGCAATAATCCAGTTGGCCCCCCCACGCACAATCCTTCAACTTCAGAGTCTACAAGGCAAGGTGAACCTTTTATGATGCTTCATCGCCAACTATGCTGAGATCACCAAGGGATTTATGCGCTTATTAAAGAAAGACATTCCTTTTTGTTGGGACGATTCCACTCAACGCTCTTTCTATGCATTAAAACATCCCCTCACAACTGCCCCTCTGCTCCGACCACCTAACTATAACAAAGATTTATTATTATATATGGCTGCAGCAAAGTCAACCATTAGCATGGTTTTAGTTCAGGAAGATGACTTGTTCTCAGTATACATGATCTATTACCTGATCTGAGGCCTCGTAGGACCGAAACTCAATTATTATCATATCAAAAAACTTGCATTGGCAGCAGTTCATGTTGTTCAACGATTTTGTCATTACGTTCTATTTCGCAAGACCACCGTCATTGTTGTCGTGAATCCATTCCAGTACATGTTGACACGACGGGTAGTAGGCGGAAAAATCAGTATATGGATAGTCATCCTCCAGGAGTTTGACTTAGAGTTCGTTTCAGCAAAGTCCAAAAAGTCACTGGTCTTCGTCGAGCTTATTTTGGAACTTCCAGTTGAGTCAGGTGACATTGTGCCTGAAGAATCGCCTATCCAGAGAGATATGTTTTTGATCACATCTTCAGATCCCTGGTACAGAGATATACTTATCTATCTCCATACTTTGAAGTTCCCCACTTCTGCTTCTCATGATGAGCACCGACGTATACGCCATCAGGCTAAGAATGATCTCATAATCAATGATACATTGTATTAGAGAGGTGTAGACTGCATCCTACACCGATGCCTCACTCATGAGGAAGCAGTTATCATGCTTAATGATTGCCATACCATAGCTTGTGGCGGTCATTTGTCTGGGTTTGTAACAGCCCAAAAGATTCTACGAGCAGGTTACTTCTGGCTAACACTAATCAAACATTGTATTGAACCTGTCAAGAAGTGCCATCTATGCCAAATCTTCTCTCGAAAGATGAGGGCACATCTTGCTCTCATGTTTCCTGTCATCACAGTTGGTCCCTTCACCAAGTGGGGGACTGATTACACTACTTGCAACCCCCCTTCAACAAGGGGGGCACAGCTATATCATCGTACCTATAGACTACTTCACAAAGTGGGTCGAAGCTATGCCAACGTTTAAAGATGATGGAGAGACCGCAGCTCTCTTTTTATTCAACCAGATCATAGCAAGGTTAGGCATCCCAAGGGAGATTTTCACTGACCATG
Source organism: Picea mariana (assembly GCA_032191745.1). Lineage (NCBI taxonomy): Eukaryota > Viridiplantae > Streptophyta > Pinopsida > Pinales > Pinaceae > Picea > Picea mariana. The sequence goes on along the minus strand of JASDQU010100701.1, from coordinate 360,533 downwards.
GAAATCACTTTAAAAATCATATGATGACCGAATTAACATCAAATCTTGGGTTACGGCAAGAACATTCATCACCCTACTACCCCCAAGCCAATGGGCAAGTGGAAGTTGTAAAAAATGATCTTAAGACTATTCTACAGCGAACTATCAACTCAGCCATGTCAAATTGGCATTTGATGTTATACTCAGTGTTATGGGCTTACCAAAAATCTGTTAAGACTGCAACTGGTTTCTGACCTTTTCAACTCGTTTACGGGCTAGAGGCAGTCTTGCCCATCGAATGTTAGATCCCGTCTCTAAAATTGGCAGTACAATTATTGCCAAACACTTCTCCACTAGAAGAACGGTTAGTATACCTTGAGAAGCTCAATGAACAATGTCGTGACGCAGCCCTGGCCAATGAGGCTCACAAACATAAGGTCAAGTGTCAATATGATAGGTTTGTTCATCCTCGGATTTTCTATGAATATGACCTTGTCCTAGTCTATGACCAAGATAAGGACCCCCTAGGGGCAAGCAAATTCAAACCCATGTGGTTCGGGCCTTTCATCATAAAAGAGGTATTAAAAAAGGGTGCCTATCATCTGGTTGATTTCGAAGGGAATGCTTTGGCGGAGCCTAGAAATGGGCTGTACCTCAAGAAGTATTACTCATAGGCAGGTCACTGTCGGTAACTTTTTGTAACATATGTATAGTCTTTGTACTATTACTTTTTAGTTTCTTTTAAGTGTTATGGACATATCATTGATGTTATCTTTCGTCACTGTGGCAGATGTCAAGTAATTCCGAGGTGTTTGTTGGGTATGCAGACGGTGCTAGTTGACACACTCAGAGGCTTGCCTCCGCATCTTGGGTAATCTTTACACCTCAAGGCCAGTTGTTATCTTCTGGAGGTATATGCTTAGGTGACACCACAAATAATGTCGCAGAGTATAGTGCAGTTATTGAATTTCTTCGTGACACTCTTTCATTGGGTATCTCTCATCTTCGGGTCTATCTCGATGCTCAACTAGTTGTGTCTCAGTTAAACAGAGTGTATTGGGTTCATGATCCAAATTTACACCGACGATTCCTTAGGGTATGTCTCTTAGAACAAAACTTTGATTATATTACATATTTTCATGTTCCTAGGAGATTAAACCAAGTTACAGATACTCTAGCTAATCAAATTTTAGATTGGCATATTGCACACATATGAAAGAACATTAACATAAGCATGTAAATACGTTATTTGTACACATGATACATAAGACACAAAGGATCAAAAAGCCATATATAATATCATAAAGTAACCAGAGTACACCGATGGATGCAAGCGCCTCAAAAATAGGACCAATAACGAGTCACAGGGCTTATGCCCTAAAAAAAATATACAAGTAGTTCTCATGGCACATAAAATGTTTAAATAGGTTTAGGGCCTATGGGCCCTGTTATACTAGTCCACATCATGGGCTAAATGCCTAAACAATCAGACCCAAGTCTGAGGTGCCCCGACTACATGAGGCTACATGGATGGTGGTAGGTCCTCAATATCTACCATCGGGACTGTGTGAGTGAGTGCAATAAAGTTTCACTCAACTCGTCTACGTACCCTCTCAGCCTCCCCAACTGGGAGGTCTCCTACTACAGCTGGTCCCCCGGCAGCGACAGCTGCGGACACTGGCCAAGGACCATGCCTGTTCCTTACATAATCGGCAGGTCACACTGGTCCCACATCTTCATGCAACAAACATATATCCATCAAATACTCTGGCATACAAATAAAAAAATGATGATATATAACAAAAACAACATAAACATTACATATGATCCATAAAAAATAAAAAAATAATGATTTACCCATTTCTCCGCGCTCCTCACCAAGAGGCATGGGTATCTTAGGATCCCTCAAAAATTCTATCCCTGCATATGGGTAATCCTCGATTATATGGATCTGTCGTGACAGCCAGGAAAAAATGTCATCATCGAAGGACTCATTAGTCCTTCCACCACCCTGTCATGATAGCAGTACTATCCATCTACACAACGTAGGAAACGAGGCCTGATGTCCTCGTACCACCACCTAATGATGTAGGAGAATCTATCAACATCAGCCAGCCAGCCACGTTAGCATGTGCATTCAAGGTTGAAGAGAGGCACAACCCTTGTTTTCAAATTTAAATATGAATGTAATTAATGTTGTAGGTTGTTGATCCATGTAGCCGTGCCTTTGTGCAGGCATTAGAGTAGGTAGGACTTTAATGTTTGTAAGGATGAGATCTAGATCTGATCCTGGACTAGACAACCCATTCAATGTAATTGAATAGGGTAGGTACATTGGAGGGAAGAGCTCAAAGAGCCCCCTCTTGTAAAAGATCAATTTTGATCTCATTTTGGTAATAGTTTTAGGAAGGAGGGCAAGAGAAGAGCCGAGACCTTGTTATAGTCCACACTCAGAACACTTTTGTAAAGAGGCATTTTTATTAATACAAACCAAAAGTAGTTTTTCCTGCATGTATTTTTTTGTTATGTGGACGCTTTCATTGTGTTCTTTTATGCTGTAGATGTGTGCTAGACATTTGCAGGTTGTTTGATTTCATGCTTGAAAGGTATTTGAGGCTTCACACCAGGAGGGTGTGACAGAACATTGCGGGTTCTGATAGCCATGTACCGAGAGTGCATTTATGAATTCTGTAGGTTCAAAAAAAGGCATTCCAGGTGGGAACAGAAGCTAAAATCAACAATTCAAGGAAGACTTGTGAGGTTGTTGAACACCTTAGGAGGCAAGGCTGTGGAGAAACACAGATGTAGACAGAATCTCTGAGGATTTCTTTAAAGCTTTGCCAAGTGGGCATTGAGCAGGTGAAAAGGAGTGCACAAGGCAACTCTATTGAGAGTCAGAAGAAAAAAAATCTCTAAGGAGTTCTGTAAATCTCTTCCAGGTCGGCATTGAGCCAGTGCAAGGAGTGCACAGAAGAAGAACTCTACTATGAGTTCATTAGAAGCAAGAATCATCTGAGGATTCTTGATACTCTGCCAGGAAGGCATTGAGTAAGTGCAAAGGAGTGCACAAAGGAACTCTGTTGAGTTTAGAGATTGAAGAAGATTCCATAGAAGGATCTTAACAAGGTTGTTGAATACCCTAAGCACTTAACAAAAGGTTAATTGAGTAAAGAATAGCCAGGACGGAATCCAAATTCTCCATTTGCAGGAGAAGGGAGAAAGGATAAAATCCCTTAGATTCTTGAGTATATAAAATCTTAGAAGAGATAGCAATATGTGCATGAAGACTCTGCAAGGAGTGCATAAGTCGCACAATCCTTCAAGGATTCGGGAGAAAAGATCAGCAGGAATAACGTTCTTGTACACACAGGTGAGACTCCATGTTATAGAGTTCACAAAGGAAGAGAACAAAGGTCGAGGCCTTTGAGCATTTGAAATTCTTCCAAGTCCAGAAGAAAAGTGTTAAGGCTCAACAGGAGCAATAGCTGTCATCGGATCAGTCAAAAAGATATGGACCATTGAAGGTTTCCACGTCCAAGAGGCAGTACAGGAGGAGCACACAAGAGAAATGATCTGAACCATCAGATCTTGAGTGAAGAACCTGACAGTCGTTGGACCTGTTAGGAGCTACATGAGGTTTAAACCCTCACGCATAGAGCAGCAGAAGTGAAGTCCCAAAAAGGTTGGAGATTGGGATATCAACGTTCGGGATTCCGGAGGAAAAAAGTCTGGGCACTCGACATCAGAATTCCCAAAGAGACGAGATTAGATCTGAGCCATTTGTCTGGGAGTAGAAACATGTCGCGAGATCGCCCATATTGGGGATTCATACATCAGGGTTCATAGAAGGAAGTCCTTCGACTTTGCAAGTGGTGAAGTTGCTAGAGAATCAGGACTGTCCATCTAAGGAGGACAGGTGGCAGAGATCAAGGGATCTCGCGAATTCAAAGGTTCGTAAGGTGAGAGCCCAAGGGTTGGGCACTCCAATTCATGAGTGGAAAAGTCACGAAAGGATCAAGACCATCCGTCTGAGGAGGGCAGGTGGCAAAGATCAAGGATCTCGCGAACTCGGAGGTTCACAAGATGAGAGTCCAAGTTGCGAATTTGCGAAATAATGAGGAGCGAAGGTAGCTGTTGGATCCGGGTCAAGGGAGGACCATTGGATCAGAGCCTTATCACATATTTCACGTATTCAGAGGTTTGGAGGTTGAGATGACCTCATCTTGACTTCACGAGTAGCGAAGTGTCGAGAGCCAGGCACGAGGGACATGTGGCAGAACCACAAAGTGGGCTCGAGAAATAGACAGGTGGACACGCGTCGCCTAAAGAAGGGAGTCAACACTCCATTGACTTCTCATGTCTCTAGAATTTGTTGGGTAAGGGCATGAGAGCTCAACGCTACAACTCATGAAGTGGCGAGTAGCAAGAACGAGAGAGAGAAAAGTCAACATCGCTTCTCAGGGTTTCATGAAAGGAAGCTTCCAAGGTTAGACACTCAAACTCATGAAGGTGCGAGTAGAAAGAGGAGCTAGCGCCTAGCCTAGCAGAGGAAGAGCCATACCCATATCGACATTTTGGGTATCGCAAAATTGGAGAAGGAGGAGTCGAATGCTTCGACTCAGGAACTCGCGAGATCGCAAGTTACGACAAGTGACTTTGGGTTTGGCCCTTGGTCATAGCACTATGGTCACTTGGGGAGATAGGATATCACACCTNCCATACCCATATCGACATTTTGGGTATCGCAAAATTGGAGAAGGAGGAGTCGAATGCTTCGACTCACGAACTCGCGAGATCGCAAGTTACGACAAGTGACTTTGGGTTTGGCCCTTGGTCATAGCACTATGGTCACTTGGGGAGATAGGATATCACACCTATTGCTGTTCACACAGGGGATTTCCCGAAGGACCTATGGATCGATAAACTGGAGATCCCAGCAGTGGATCGAAAGAGCCGCTTTGGCTCAAGGGAGATAAAGAAGGATCCTGTGAGCGGATCTCAGCCCGAGTGATGATAGGTCTACGTCAAAGTGGTATTAGAGAAGGACTTCATCTATATATTTTAGGTGAAGCGAAGAGGACAAGAAGACAGTCAGGAATACTGTAGGTAAAGATAGAACACTCAGGATTTTAGAGTGACAGCAGCAGGTTTGGCAGGAGAGAAGGCAGGGACAACGAGATGGCTAAAATATAGTGTAAGCTGTTAAAATGGTGGTTGAGGCCTGCTAAAAACCTCAACAGACCATAGAAAAGGGTTTAGATATGTAAACCAAAGACTGGGATAAGTCTCAGTAGTAAGGATAAATTGGGATCAGCTAAAGATCTCAAGCACTGCCAGGAGGGCAGAGAAGAAATTCCTAATTTCCAGGTGGGCAAAGGGTTGAGATCACTATGGGATCTCACAGACTATCATGGGGATAGCCAAGGAATTTCACAGTGCCAGGTGGGCAATGGATCGAGATCACTGCGGGATCTCATCGAGTACCAGGAGGACAACGGAAAGTTTCCAATTTGCCAGGTGGGCAAGGGAACAAAGATGGGATCAGTTGATTCCATGGACTGCCAGGAGGGTAGCAGGGAAATCCCAATTCGCCAGGGGGCCAAGGATAAGCAGATGAGACTATCTGAGAGTCTCATGAACTCAGAGGTGAGTTTGAATTAACCTGAGGAGCTGACAGAGAAGATGAGCTTAGAGATAGATTTGGATCAACAAATGCAGCTGACAGAGGAGGAAGAACAGGTGAATCTTCTGATGATTGGGGGAATTCAGATATTCCTACCATTTGGCCAAGAGGAGGTAGAAATCTGTGTTGCATATGTAGCAACAATAGAAGCAAGACAACTAGCTCAGAATGTCAATGAAGATTTGGAGCTAGGTATTTGAGACTGCCCAAGTAGAAGAAGAAGAAAAGAATGAGCATTCTAAGGAGTGGCTCAATGCTTTTAGCCAGGAAGCTAAGGAAGTTGCAGCACTGAAGCTGATAGTAGAAGAAGCCAAATAGAAGGCAGATAGATTGCTCAATCCATGGGAGATGGAGCTAGAGATGTTGGATGATTGGCTGAACAATCCAGAGCCAGCAGGAGAACTGGTAGAAGTTGAGCTGTCAGAGAACATGACTGAACAACAGGTCAATCAAGAGGAGACTGCAGAGCTAAATTCTGCAGCAGAGTGGACACTCAGTGCCACAGAAGATGAATAATATGGCAAGGGAGATCATAGTGATCTGCCCAATTGAAAAAAAGTTTTGCAGTTGAGGAGACTGCAAATGTAGAGCCAACCACTGGAGTAGATGGACGAAGTGATCGAGATGATCAGGGAGCTGATGATCAGGTCAGCAGAAACTATCAGCAAGGAGAAGATGAGCAGAAGGAAAGAAGCAGCAGTAGCAGCACAAAAGTAGTAGCAGCAGTAGAGAAGGGGATCAAGAAGACTCCAGACAGTTGTTTGGGATCCAAGAGGATTTCCATAGTTGAGGGTGGAAGCTCATGAATTTTGCAGTTGAGGAGTATGATGCAGGAGCATCTCTCCACGTCAGCCAGCCAACCAACCAACCATGTCAGCATGTGCATTCAAGGATAAAGAGAGGCACAACCTTCATTTTCAAATTCAAATATGAATGTAATTAATGTTCTAGGTTGTTGAACCATGGAGGCACGCCTTTGTGTGGGCATTAGAGTAGGTAGTCCTTTAATGTTTGTAGGGTTGAGATCTAGATCTGATTCTAGACTACACAACCCATTCAATGTAATTAAATAGGGTAGGTAGATTGGAGGGAAGAGATCAAAGAGCCCCCTCTTGTAAATGATCAATTTCAATCTCATTTTGGTAATAGTTTTAGGAAGGAGGGCAAGATAAGAGTCGAGACCTTGTTACAGTCCGTGCTTAGAACACCTTTGTAAAGAGGCATTTTTATTAATACAAACCAGAAGTAGTTTTTCCTACATGTATTTCTGTGTTATGTGGATGTTTTCATTGTGTACATTTATGCTGTAGATGTGTGCTAGACATTTGCAGGTTGTTTGATTTCAGGCTTGAGAGGTATTTGAGGCTTCACACTAGGAGGGTGTGACAGAATGTTGTGGGTTCTGATAGTCGTGCACCGAAATTGCATTTCTGAATTCTGCAAGTTCAGACAAAGGCATGCCAGGTGGGCACAGAAGATGAAATCAACAATTCAAGGAAGACCTATGAGGTTGTTTAACACCTCAGGAGGCAAGGATATGGAGAAACATAGTTGTAAACAAAATATCTGAGGAGTTCTGTAAATCTCTACCAAGTGGGCATTGAGCAAGTGCAAAGGAGTGCATAGAGGAACTCTATTGAGAGTCAGAAGAAAAAAAAAATCTCTGAGGAGTTCTGTAAAGCTCTACCAGGTGGGCATTGAGCCAGTGCAAGGAGTGCACAGAAGAAGAACTCTACTGTGATTTCATTAGAAGCAAGAATCATCTAAGGATTCTTGATACTCTACCAGGAGGGCATTGAGTAAGTGCAAAGGAGTGCACAGAGGAACTCTGTTGAGTTCAAAGATTGAAGAAGAGTCCATAGAAGGATCTTCGCAGGGTTGTTGAACACCCTGAGCACTCAGGAAGAGGTTTCTTGAGTAAAGGATAGCCAGGAGGGCATCCAAATTCTCCATTTGCATGAGAAGGGAAAAAGGATAAAATCCCTTAGAGTCCTAAGTATCTGAAAGCTCAGAAGAGATAGCATTGTGTGCGTGAAGACTCTGCAAGGAGTGCAGAAGTCGCAGAATCCTTCAAGGATTCGGGAGAAAATCTCAGGAGGAATAGTGTTCTTGTACATGCAGGAGAGACTCAATGTTATAGAGTTCATAGAGGAAGAGAACAAAGGTCAAGGCCTTTGAGAATTTGAAATTCTTCCAAGTCTGGAAGAAAAGCACCAAGGCTCAGCAAGAGCAATAGCTGTCATTGGTTTAGCCGAAAACATCTGGACCGTTGAAGGTTTCCATGTCCAGRAGGAAGTACAGGAGGAGTGCACATGAGAAATGATCTGAACCATCAGATCTTGAGAGAAGAACCCGATAGTCATTGGATCTGTCAGAAGATACAAGAGGTTTAAACCCTCACACATAGAGCAGTAGAAGTGAAGTTCCGAAAAGGTTGGAGATCGGGATATCGACATTCAGGAGTTCGGGAGTCTGGAGGATGAATGTCTAAGCACTCGACATCAGAAGTCCCAAAGAGGCAAGATTAGATCTGAGCCATTTTTATAGGATCGGACATGTGCCGCAAGATCGCCCATATTGGGGATTCGGACATCGAGGTTTAGAGAAGGAAGTCCTTCGACTTCGCGAGTGGTGAAGTCGTGAGAGAATCAGGACCATCCATCTAAGGAGGACAGATGGAAGAGATCAAGGGATCTCATGAATTTTGAGGTTCKCAAGGTGAGAGCCCAAGGGTTGGGTGCTCCAAGTCGTGAGTGGCGAAGTCACTAAAGGATCAAGACCATCCATATGAGGAGGATAGGTGGTGGAGATCAAGGGATCTCATGAACTTGGAGGTTCGCAAGGTGAGAGCCCAAAGGTTGRGTGCTCCAAGTCGCGAAGTTGTGAAATAGCGAGGAGCGAAGTCAGTCATTGGATCCGGGTCAAGGGAGGACCATTGGATAAGAGCCTCATCGCGCGTTTCACGTATTCAGAGGTTTGGAGGTTGAGAGGACCTCATCTTGACTTCACGAGTAGTGAAGTGTCGAGAGCTGGGAATGAGGGACACGTGGCAGAACCACAAAGTGGGCCTGAGAAATATACAAGTGGACATGCGTCGCCTGGAGAAGGAGTCAATTCTCTATTGACTTCTTGCATCTTAGGAATTCACGAGGTAAGGGCACGAGAGCTCGATGCTACAACTCATGAAGTGGCGAGTAGCGAGAATGAGAGAGAGAAAAGTCAACATCGCTTCTTGGGGTTTTGTGAAAGGAAGGTGCCAAGGTTGGACACTTGAACTTGCGAAGGTGCGAGTAGAAAGAGGAGCTAGCACTTAGCCTATCCAGCAGTCGCATAAGGAGGGTGACGACAGAGGAAGAGGCATACCCGTATCGACATTTTGGGTATTGCGAGATTGGAGAAGGAGGAGTCGAATGATTCGACTCACAAACTCGCGAGATCGCGAGTTACGACAAGTGACTTTGGGTTTGGCCCTTGGTCATAGCATTGTGGTTTCTTGGGGAGATAGGAGCTCACGCCTAGTGTCGTTCTCACAAGGGAGTTCCCAAAGGACTTGTGGATCGATAAACTAGAGATCCCAGCAGAGGATCGAAAGAGCCGCTTCGGCTCGAGGGAGATAAAGAAAGATCCTGTGAGCAGATCCTTGCCCGAGGGCCAATAGGTCTGTGTCACTTGAGGACTAAAACTCAGAACTCTTTAGAAAAATAATGAACACAAAATACTCCCGAAACTGAAGTTCCTCTATGTTCGTTGATGGAAATCTATCAATTGCCTCTTCATGCACTCTAGTCGTGTAGTACTCTTGTCAAAAATTTGTTCATTCAAGCACTTGACAACACAGTTCATCTGTGCACAGGATGCCTAATGCAGGGTCGCTGAACCAGTAATTCACCCAATGAGAAATACTATCCCTTGCAGTGATAGGTTAGTGATCTTTCTTATAGGCACCTGAGATCTCAAACGATCTGTCCCAGCCTCATAGTACAGGGCTATTAGTTTCGCTATGTTATGCGGCCCCAAAGAAAATGTATTGAAATTGACTGGTAACCCTCTCCTTGATAGGCCAGTCAAAAAGTAGATATCCTTGATGGTGGGCACCAATGATTTCCCCTCTAGCATGAAAGCCTCTGCATCAGGGTGCCAATAGTCAACTAGGACATTCAGTAGCCTCGATGGCACCCACATAAAAGGACATAGGAAGAAATTTAACAAACCACATTGCATTAACACGGCCACAACATTCAGATCTTCCGCAACCAACTCACCAACTTCTTCATGCTCCTTTTCCCTCCAGTGGACATACATCCTGCTAAAACAACAAGGTCCAGGAGGGTGGGTGAGTGCTTTTTTATTTTTTTTGTCTATAAAGGGAGGTCCACATGTGTTGTCTAGGTGACAGTTTCATGTACATGTGGGTAGGTTTTACTCTACCTGAGTGTACACGTGGACTATCTGGAGACAGCCCGTGTGGACCTAGGGCCAACTTTTTAAAGGTCGACGCCCACCCAAAAAATGAAATGCAAAGAAAAAATAAAGAATTGAATAACTAGATAGGGGAATTTGTACTTACTTGGTCCAGATGGAAGTTTGTTTCGTCCACTGTAGCTCCCGGAATCACCACTTTTATCAAAGGGGGTCTTTTGGCTCCAGAGTCAATTTCCAACTCAGCAATGGTGATAATGAACTGCCAGCTTCTATTTATAGACTTTTTGGCCTCCTTTTGTCACTTTTTTGGCCTCCCTTATCATTTTCTTTATACCAAAAACCATTTAGAGTGATTCAAGAGTTGCATCAGAGGGATTTGATTTGGTATTGGGACAGTTTTTGGGAGTTTTGAGTAATTTTTGATGGTCCATGAAATTTTTTTCGATGATCAACTTGAGCATATAGGTTAGGTTTCTACCCTGTTTTTTTTATCTTGTTGTCTTTTTCCTTTGCCATAGGATCGATCTCATCAGATTGTGACATAGAATCATCATATCTGMTTTAGAAGTGTTGGAATTTGGTGGTAGAGCTTACTGAAACATGGATGCCCTAGGTAGATCCTGGTTGCATTATGGTATTCATGTTGTCTCTACAACACTATAGGCTCGGGAGTCCTTGCAGTTTTTTCCGAATACGAGTTTGAGTCTCATTTGCATGATTCTTCTTCACTCTTGACCTCACCCTCATGAGTCCCAAAAAATAACGGGTCTTCTTTTAAGCCCTTTTCATACCCTCTAAACATGAAAAGATTGCCAAGCGATCTCGTGGCTTGTCATGCTCATTAAACTAAAATTTGAAGTCACATCTTTCCGGTGGTAGTTTACCCCTTTTTCGGTCCGGACAGTCAACTGTATGAACAAAGGTATACTCTATGGAACTTCCATTCTTTAGAAGAGTACTCTTATGTATAATTTTACCCCTTTTTCGGGCTTGAGGGACTAAAATTATGAAAAAGGAACCCAAATGGAGTCCATAGTTAAGCTCTTTTCAGATTCCCTAAAATTGAAAAGATTGTCGAGTGACCTTATTCTTTCACACTTGTTAAATTGGTCTAGAAGAAAATTCCTGACGGAGTCCATAGTTAATCTTTTTTCAGACTACTTAAAAATGAAAAAATGGCCGAGTGATATTGTATTTATCACACTCATTAAAATGGTTTTGAATAGACATCTTGTTGGTGCTAGTTTACCACTTTTTCGAACCGACTAGACTACCTTCGAAAAAGGTACCCAAATGGAGTCTCCTTTTATGTTTTTTTAGACTCTCTAAATATGAAAAACCACTGATCTTACCTTCTTTGGGCTCGTTAAACTTACATCGAAGGACATTACCATTGTGTGTTTTTTTAACCGCGTTTGCATACCTTATATGTCAGCCTTGTAACAGTTTTCTTCTACGTTTTAACACCCTTGGCCCCCGGAGGATTTTTCCCGAGTATCATTATTTTGAACATCAGTCTTATCCTTGTGCCTTGAACTTGTATGTTTGCAACACTCGTTCCTCCTTTGTAACGTAATATTCCTTTATTCTTTTTTCCAAAACTATTGAAAATGACAAAAAAATCAAATATACCCCAAAAAGAGGAAGGGAAAAGTATTTTCTTTATTGGCAGCATAATGAGTCGTCCTTGGATAAAGCACATCTGTTTGTTTGTTCATCAAACCCTGGGATTTAATATGACCTTAGGAAGTTTTTCTTGCTACATAGAGCTATGTCCTCCCCCGTTTGGTTATTCTTCCAAACATATGGAGAGTTTGCATTGCCTCCTGCCTCGTAAACTTATGTTAATGCCATGCTGCCTGAGTCTCATCATTTGTCATGCTATTGTCCAAGGGAAGTTTTTCACCAAGCCTGAGTCATCCCCTCTATATTTTTTCTCTTTCCCTCATTCTCGACCATCCTGAATGTCCAATCAAGTTCTTGTTTGAAATCAATGAAGCCTTCAGTCTGATCATCAAGTCCATGATCAACGAGCCATCGAAGACCTCTGGGTAGTGCAGTTGTACACTTATATTACACTCCTAACCGAGTTTTGAAGATTTTGAATTTGTTTCTCGAGCTCTGAAGAACTCATATCCAGCCATTAGGCCGAATCAACTTCTAGAAGATAGATACTCTATATGTATATCTTTTTGATTTTGAGATGTAGCTCCGCTGTGTATTGTTTGTGGCTACTCTTTATATAGTTATATGGCATGGATCTACAATGTATTTGATTGGTAGCCATGATTCTATTTTATCCCGAGCATGGGTATTCCCACCTCAGTGAAGACATTTGTTATTTTGCAAATGACACCTCCCGGTTCTTGATCCTAGGGCTCAATCATTCGGCACATCAGTAAAGATTGGTAATGTATTTTGGCCATCAGATGCTCTTCTGACCTCACACATTAGTGGGCATCTGTTATAACCCTAAATTTCACCACACATGCTTACCTGGCATCAGGCCATCTCATATCCCTTCTTTGCCAAAGCACTACTAAACAACTCTTTAAAAAACCACTTTTATAAAGGCCCACGTGCCCTACTCGATTACTACACACGTGTACACGTTGGCTGACCTAAAACAGCCTACGTGGACCAACAAAAGCACAAAAAAATGAAAGTTGTCGATGGAACACAAAATCTATGGATGAGTCAACTTAAAAAAATTGAGACTAGCCACCACTCCGCAAT
>JASDQU010100701.1:300548-331952 GCA_032191745.1 Picea mariana | reverse complement strand
ATAGCCATATTTTTACTTTCAACATTTCTTGCCACCTTAAATGCATTCTCCAATGATTTGGGTTCGCAAAGGCGAACCTCATGTTGAATGTTATCCTTTAAAGTTCCTATGAATACATCAATCAAGTGCTCATCCGAAATATCGGTTACCTTTATATTCAATCTTTGGAAGTTCTCAATGTGCTCGGTAACTGAACCCTTTTGCTTGAGATTTATCAATTGGCTAAAAAAGGTATTACTCCTTGTATCCTCATAGTGTGCTATCATTTCTTCCATGAAAATTGTCCAAGTGACGAGTGATTTGCAAGAACAAATCCATCAATACCATACAAATTGATTAGGTTCTAAATATAAAGAAGCAATTCATACCTTTTGTGTATGTGGCACATTATGGAGATCAAAGAATTTCTCCATCTGAAGTATCCATGTGATTGGGTCCTTGCCATCAAACTTCCTCATATCAATCTTAGGAACGTGGTTGGTCTTCAAACCAAAGTTGGAGTTTCTCCATTCTTAATTCACCTTCCTTGTGTCCTCATCATGAATTTCATGGGATGCATTTTCACTTTCAGGTGTCTTCTCTGTTACTAATTTTTTCAATACTTCCATGATCTCCCCTTTTAAACCATCCATATTAGTATCCAACTTAGCTTCCATTGAATCCATCTTAGTATCCAACTTAGCTTCCATTGAATCCATCTTCTTTTGTAGTTCATTTATGTGACTACACATTTCTTCACCTTCATCAAGAGTCCAAGTAGGATTTTTTGGAGGCTTAGTTGGTGTATAAGTTCCCTTTTTTGGTGGCATGTTGGCCAAGTAGCACTTTTGAACCTTGATTTTGAGGTGGTTCTGCTAGAAAATATTTCTTTTGTTGTATCTCCCAAGTTTCATCCCTTCTGGGTATGAAAATTTCTTTTATGTAGTTCTCTGATATTTCTTATCTGCAATGCCACAAGTCTGATCAAAATTGGATGTGCCAAGTGGAATTTACGGTAAATTCCCCACAACTTGTCGATTTTTCTCCTTTCCAGGAGATCTCACTTGTATAGCGTGCCCCGCACAAAATAATTGATATAAAATTCTAAAACTCATACCATAAATACTACAGACTGTCCACGATCCAATGAAACCAATCCCACTCAATTTAGATACTCTAGGAATAATTTATGATTGTTTTACCTGGAACACCTTCTTGAGATTAGTCAATAACACTAGTCAGATACCCTATCTTACACAGGGTGTATCTACAAATTTAATATGACCCAGAAGCTGAACTTTTTACCAAAACTACCTTACTAAGTTTTGTAAATATCCTCCAAATTTCAAGGTCTGAAACGCTACAAAAAAAAATTTATAGTGAAAATTCCGCAATGACTCATTTCAGGATGATTCCAGAACCCTATCTTATACAGGTTGTATCTCCAAAAGTATAAGGCCTCAAGAGATATATTTTTAACCCAACCTACCTTTATCTATCTGATAAATATCCTCCAAGCCATTTCTTCTGAAACATTGTAGAAAAAACATTATAGCTAAAATGCTAAGGTGTATCATATGTAGTAGCGAAACCCCAATACCTTGAGCTCTGATACCATATGTTAAGAACCAAATACCAATATAGCATAGAAAAACCTTAGAAAAAGTACTCAACGCCTTGAAAAAGAGATAATTTCATATATAAGCCTCTTTGAGGGGGCAACCTCCTTTTACCCCACTTAAATGTTCAAGTACAAGATGATTCAAAATGAAAATGTCTCCTTGGTATATATAGGAGACTAGGAGGTATAATTACAACTAATGGCCTAAAGATGACATAAATAAAATAACATTACTAATATAATATGCCCCAATTAAGGGGTAATGAGCCAATATTAGGGCTTAACATCACCATTCATCAATATAGGTCTTGGATATGATGAAAAACAAAAGACCCCTAAGGGAGATGCAAACCCTAAGGTCACAAATCCGTCAGAAAAGGAAAATGAAGAAAATCCTAAAATATTTGCCAATATTCTCAAAGGATCCATCAACAATGAAAGGAGCTGCTAGAAAGGAAAATATGATGAGAAAAAACCTGATTCTTCTCACAAGAATAAGAAGAATGAGTTCATAAGAGTTGTTCCACCAAGAAATCCTTTCACAAATTGGTATCAAAATCTCTTTCTTGGCTATTTTTTTCTTGAAATAATTTTGTTCATAAGGAAATAGATTGTAGAACTTATGCAAGAAGTGATGATAAGATAGATAGAGATAGAGGTTCTTATAAGAAGTCAAAGGATGACTATGTGAGAAATAAAATGAGAAGTTCTAATTGGTTTGATAACAAAAACTACAATTCATTTTCTACTCTACTTTAGTACAATATTGAATGTTATAAGTTCAATAACTATTGGAACATAGCATGTTACTATAGAAGCAACACAATAGGACCTCTTAAACAAAGCAAGATATAATATTTTATTCTCAAACATATAGAAGAATTCTCAAAGTTTTGGAAAATGAAGAAAAGGAAAGAAAGAGACATAGATGAAAACATTTTCTATGAGAAAGGATGTGATAAGATAGATGAATATGGAAAGGAGATTCATTGTTTTGATTCTCACTTGAAACATGAACACCCAATTTCTATCAAAGGTATGGTTGCAACATTTCCTAGTGAAAATGGAAATTCAAGTTTAAAATACTCTTTTCAAGAAAATAAGTCATTTCATTGGTCCTTGTCAGAAAGGAATGTGGAGGCATAAACAAATTCAAATAAAGTCAACACTAAAGCTTCATCTCATTCAGAACATGAATGTGATGACTTTGGAGTGAAAGTATTGTTCAATAAAAATAATAAAATATAAGGATCAATGTTGGATACTGGTAGCAAAGAAAACCTAGATAATGATCAGTTGTCAACAAGTGAGAAATTACATAAATACTTTTGAAGTATCAGAACTACAGTATGGTTTTCCAACTGAAGGATGAAATGTAGGTTGAGAAGATTTCACATGAATAATTATTGAATGAAAAAGAACATGTTTTAGAGTGAAGGGAAGAACAATCTTATGGAGCATCCCTTTTCCATTGGTGTCAAAGGGGGAGAATTTATAGACAGAGGAATAATTGTAGACACAAGGAAATTTGTAGATAGGGGGATTATAAGAATTGACTAAGGGTTTCCATCAATGAAAAAGGTGAGATTGTTGGAAATATTATTGTCATTGATTTCAAAGATAGGGGGGTCATATATATGTCCAAGATATATATTACAGGCCTACAGATGTCCAATATAAATATTGGAATATGGATATTGTTGAAAGTATTACTTTTGGATTTTTGATGATCAGTTTGGATACCCTATATTTGAAGGAAATTTTACCTTACAACCCTAGATAAAATGGGAACAAAATTTATATGGTTGGAGTGATTATTCTGATTCCTTTCCAACAATATATGGCATTCTCTCTAACTCCCTAGGAATGGGGAGATATGAATTTTTCTATCCAACAAACCAGCCATAAAATTGAGGTCAGTTCAGCTAGTCGTTATAGGTTAGCCCTGAAAGTGTGGACATACTTACTATAAATATAAGACAAATTTTCACATTTTTAGAGAAACAAAACAAGTGATCAAGTATGAGGTGTGAAGAAGTGATATGAAATGTGATAAAGGTTCTAGAGTGTCTTTTTGTTGTGCAAGAGAAGGATATGGGATTTTCTTGACGTCTTTCTTGTTCTCAAGGTGCACTATGAAGGAATGAAGGTCTATGATACTATTGTGTGCACTATTTTGAGGTTGCAATTTTTCCTTCAGTGCATGTTGTACTCAATGGATGTTTTCATTAGTGGATATTGTTGTCAATGGATGTTGTCGCTAGTGGATGTTGTCATCAATGGATGTTTCCATCAATGACTACATTTTGGGAATGATGCTATGATGATTTCTATGGTGTGAAGGATTGTTTTTGAAATGAATCATGCAAATGAAGTCATAAGTACTCTATGTATGAAGATATTGGATTGGTGTCTACACATATCTTATTGATTTCATGCTCATTTGAGGAGATTGGTGTCTCTAGTAGGTTGGTCCTTTCATCTTGTTGAGTTGGTTCTCATTTGAGGAGATTGGTGTCTCCAGTAGTCTGGTTCCTGCATACATTTATAAACATAAGTTTATGGTTTTCTCCCATAAGGGATTCCACATTAAACTTTGTAAAATGTGATTTGAGTTTATATGTGATTATTGTTTCCCATCTAATGAATGATTGATGAATGGTTAAATAAAATAAAAAGTATTGTATATTAATTCACCTACCCCCTCTCTTAGTATAAGCATAAGTTCAACAATTGGTATCAAATCAAGCTCCTTCAAAAACAACTTAACCACTAGAAGGAATTCTTGAGAAAATATGGATTGTAATGAGGGTATCCCTATAAACATATAAGTTTTGTTAGATGGAAAACAATATGCAACATGGAGTATAGAAAAAAATATATATTTGAACTCCCTTGGGTTTGGTATTTGGGAATTATTCACAATAGATTATACAAATGAAACATAAAAGAAGTCAAGTAAAAAAAATACAAAACCAATAGATGGCATCTTGAGTGGACTATCAAATTATAAGATTGTTAAGGTAATGAAGTGTACATCAGCTAAAAAAAATTGTGACAAGAAACAAAAAATATATGAAGAGATGGTGATTGTTTAAGTTTTGAATTAGTTATATAATAAGCACAATTTGTGAGAACTCTAATGAAATACCTGACAAATACAAAGGTAAGATACCCTTCAAATGATTAAGTGTGGTAGAATAGGACATTTTTCTACCAAGTGTCCATATGCAGAAATGGGAGACAATGATGATGCATAAGAATATCTCTACATAACCATGGAAATAAATCCTGGTGAGGAATAAAATCAAGAAAATTAGAAAGAAAAACCAGAAGAAGAAGAATAAGATATTCAAGAAAAAATCGTTAGTTCCTTAGAAGAAATTGAGAGGATTAGGAAAAAGAATGTAAAGAATAAAGAGAAATTTATTAAATATGAGGAGGAGGATCATGATATTGAAGAAATAGAGAAGATAGTTATCATATTGAAGACTCAACTAGAAGAGGAAAAAATGATAGAAAAAGTGGTGAGAATTCAACTCAAAGAAAAGGAATAAAATTGCATGAAGCTAGAGGCTGAAATCATTTCTTTAATAAAGGAACTAGAGAAACAAACTGATTAGTTGAATATAATATTGAATTTTGGAAAGATGACTAAAATCTTAGATAATATTCTAAGTTTCCAAAGGTCAAAATTCATCAAGACAGATCTTGGCTATCATGAAAAATAAAATACCCCTGAGGGAGATGCAAGCACTAGGGTCAAAAAGCCATAAGAAAAGGAAAATGATTAAAATACTAAAACCTATGTGAATATTATTTAAGGTTCCATAAACAATTAAAGAAACAACAAGAAAGGCAATGATGACCAGAAAAAAACTGAGTCTTCTCACAATAATAAAAAGAATGAGTTCAAAAGAGTTGTTTCACCAAGAAGGCCTTTAACAAAATGGATCAAAATCTCTTTCTTGGCTATTATTTTTCTTGAAATAATTTTTCTCATAAGGCAATATGTTGTAGATAGCATGCAAGAAGTTATCACGTGAGACATAGAAATAGAGGTTATTATAATACCTCAAAGGATGACCATGTGAGCAAAAAAACCAAAAGTTCTCATGGGTTTGCTAATAGAAACTACAATTCATTTTCTCCTCTACTTGATTAAAATATTGAATTTTTTAAGTGAAATAACTATGGTAACATAGCACGTCAATATAGAAGCATCACAGTAGGAGATCCTAAAAAAAATAGGGAAGAAGATGTTTTTTTCCAAACATAAAGAAGAATACTAAAAGGTTTGGAAAAGGAAGAAAAAACAAGAAACATGGAGAGATGAAATTGTTTGTTATGAGAAAGGATGTTATAAAATATATGAATATGGTAGGGAGATTTGTTGTTTTAACTCTCACTCGAAAAATGTACGCCCCATTTCTAGAAAAGGTAAGGTTGGGACATTTCCTTGTGAAAATGGAAATTCAATTTTATAATACTCTTTTGGACAAGAGAAATAATCTGATTGGTCCTTTTTAGAAAGTAATGTGGAGGAGAAAGAAAATTAAAATAAATTCAATGTTAAAGCTTCACCCCATTCAAAAGAACCATGTCATGAATTTGAAGTTGAAGGTTTCTTCAAGAAAAACAATCAAATAAAAGGATATATTTTGGATACTTGTAGAAGAGACAACTTGGATAATGATAAGTTGTCAACAAGTGATAAATTAGAGATATACTTTTCACAAACTAGAACTACATAATGGTTTTCAAACTAAAGGATTGTTGGACACGCTGACCACACTGAGAGGGGGGTTAATCAGTTTAGGGCTATATTAACTCCTTTACAAAACACCTTAGTTAGAAATCACCATTTAATAATAATTCATTACTTTCATTTATAATAAGTTGTATGCAAACATATATCAACAACAAACATCATCAATAGCCATCACCACAAGAACCAAAAGGAAAAAAAGATATATGTATAAGTTTCGTTTATGTTATGTACTACAATCCTTGGGGGTTTTTCAGCAACAACTGAATAGAGAAATAACTCCACAAGAGTACCAACTCTCAATGCAAGAATCAACCTACAAAACACAACACCAACTGAGAAGTGGAATCAATCCTCAAAAGATACCAATATGTCAATA
Organism: Picea mariana; assembly: GCA_032191745.1. NCBI lineage: Eukaryota > Viridiplantae > Streptophyta > Pinopsida > Pinales > Pinaceae > Picea > Picea mariana. Next base: position 325,205 of record JASDQU010100701.1, on the reverse strand, counting down.
GGTACGCAACTTCTTTATATTGCATATCACGTCTGTATGTGACTTACCTATATTGCAACACATGTATGTACATGCACTAACCCATTATCAACCTATGTACACCTTCAGAAAGTAGGGTTTCTCAAAATTCAACCTTTTGGCCCTTCACACCTTTTCTTCCTCCATCACATCCAATTTTGATGTGTCACTGAAATATTCTTGTCACTTCCCAATCTATACCATAACCAATCACAAATATATCTATATCATCCAACAACCTATGCATGTTCCTCATGCATACATAGTCACAGATCATGGGAATCTATTAATCAGAACATAAATGAACTACTCAACCAACCATGTACCATATTTAGACATCAATACAACCATACAAAGAATGTCTAAAGCATTTACCATACCATGAGAAAGTCTAAACATCAAGACAAAATGTACCCATACCAAAAACTCTATAGCAGATCCAAACCTATAGAATGTTGATATGTAACTTGCTTCAAACTTCAAGAACCTGACCCCAGCTCTCACTCAATCTTCTGTGACTATTTTCAATTGTACACACCCTGATCTACTTCATATCACGTGTGTATGCACCCTGGATCATTGTAGCCTACATACATACATGCTCTATCTCACTCCAACCCATGTATTACTTCAAAAAACTAGGGTTTTCTGAACCCTCAAAATTTCCACCTCCAAAACCTTAGACTTACAGAACTTTTGATGTGTCCATGAGTACCTACAATGAATCTTTCACCAGAATAGATATTTAATATACTCAAGTAAATCACACCCATAAGATACCCTTTCTCTCTTATTTATACATCTCCAAGTAGCTTCTTCTAGGGTTTAGCATCTAACCCACTTCAACCAACCTCCTTCTTTTGGGGCTAACCCAATTCTAGCCTCTTGTCTACTTATAAACCACTTTGCTACAAATATTAAATTCTCAACTTCTAGTTGCAACTAATTTTTTTTTTTTTTTTCTTGTTGCAACCACTTAGCCCATGATTAAGCACTTTGATTGGTCAAATTTATTCTAGGATATTCAAGAATATTTTGACTTCTTTGACCTTCTAGGGGCTTCTAGACAACACATGAGGGTTCTCCAACTTCATATGGCCATAAATCTCTAACCATGAGGAGTTATGTGATGTTCCACCTATCTCCATAAATTTCATGACAAGCATTATCCATCTGGTATAGTATCACATAAAAATTCACTGATATTCATTACATTATCCATCAATCAAAATTGGATTCCCTAACCACACTTCTAGGATAACTCAACCACTTAACCATTTGGACTTCACAAAGCATCTTCCCATGATGGATTTCACCATAAGGGGACCACTTTGGAGTTCATCCATTTGGTACTTCCTATCAACCAAGGATGATTTTAAGGATGGAAATGTATTTTAAAATGTAGAAACCTTGGTGAATCTTACTAATCCTTCATATGCCAATTATAAATTTTTGGCGACATTTTTGTAATTGTTTTTAAATTTATAAGGATTTTATATAGTTTGTATAAAATTTTGGCGATTTTTAAGGTAAAATAATTTTATCCTATAGAATTTGGGCGAAACATTTTTAGAATAAGGAATCATTTTTTGGAAAAACCAATGGAAAATTAGCCCACGAGCGAAATTTATCCCCTAAAATCATCCCTGCTATCAACCATTATAAGACAACAATGATCAACCTTTACATCAATGTATCTATACATCAATCCATCTAGAACATTAACCCATGAAAAAACATCACTATGACACCTCATTACATTATCCCTCGAACATAAATTACGTCTATGATCATATGATCCAACAATAGATACATCAATGATACTATACAAGACATCAACTCTTTGACATCACTCCTTTGACATCAATGACAACATACTGCAACAATACCCCCTTTGGCATTGATGGAAATACCAACATTGATTTCAACACCAATCATTGATTGAAACATGTATACGTGGAAATTCTCTTCATCAATAGTCATCAATCAAATCAATGTGACTATCTCTCCCACTTTTACATCAATGGAAAATGGTTTTTTTATCCTTGGGGTTACTGCCCCTACCTGAACTCTCCTTGGGGCTGCTCCCCCTGTCTGGATGCCTTGGGCATGATCCCCCTGTCTAATGCTGCATCATCTAAGAAATATCTGCCCATTTGTATAAGGGATATCACTTTGATTCAATTCAAATTTCATATATCTTATTCTCCCCTTGTGACCATTACTCCCCGTGGAAACATGCCTCTGTGCTCTCTCTCCAAGCATGTAAATCTATGTCTTGCATATGATGAATCTCTCCTCTTCGAATAATGCTGCTGCAACCAATCATGGGAATAAGAATAAATCATGTTATGTGTATGTCTCCCCCTATCTTCTCTACAATATGAGCAATATGCTACCACAATAATCTACCTCTGCTGAAAATTATACAACTCAATGGAACATAGATCAACTACTCAAGAATGACCTTCTCTTCCTATGATGATCCTTGGACCTATCCATCCATCAATCATACAAAATTGTACCATACCATACATCAAGTGTATGCCAATCATATATATTATATCATGCCTCAATCATGAAGAAAAATATATGTCAAAAATGAATCATGAACAAAGCATAAACCATGTGCACATTGTGCCATAACATGTGCCAACCATGCACATAAATCATGTACATCATCCATGTATATAAATACTATACCATAAAATATCATCAATGAAGAGTATAAACCATATGCCAATAACATGTTCCAACTGTGTGCTAAGAATGTATCAATATCACCAACAAATGCCTCTAACAATCCTCAATCATGTGCCAAACTATGCATCAAAACATGAACTCTAACATCACCGAGATGTGTCTCATCTAGGGATGATTTCGAGGATGGAAATTTGTTTTAAAATGTAGAAACTGTGGAGAATCTTACTAATCCTTCATATGCCAACTATAAATGTTTGACGATATTTTTGTAAAAATATTCAAATTTATAAGAATTTAATATAGTTTCTATAAAATTTTGGCGATTTTTAAGGTAAAATAATTTTATCCTATAGATTTGGGCAAATGATTTTTAAAACAAAGAATCTCATTTTTGGAAAAACCATGGAAAATTAGCTGATGAGCGAAATTTAGCCCCTAAAATCATCCATGGTCTCATCATGTACTAACATCACCAAGTTTATACCATGACCTCATCAATATATGCATCTAAGAATGTGCCAACATACATAAGTTATATACCTCAACCATGTGATATATCACTCATGATATACCTCTACCATGAACCAAGTGTCACAAACCATGTGTGAAGAAATCTCTCAATCATCAAGTATCAACAAATCACCACAAAAAGTGTCTCAACTATCCCATACATCATGAACCAAAGTATATGCTAAACTACTAATACCAATGATGTATTTTAACCAAGTGATATCACCCACAATCATATACTATATATAAGTGCATCAACCATGCACCAAACATGTATCACCATTAGCACCAACCAAGTGCATCAACCATGCACCAAACCTCAATAATATATCCATACACATATGCCATATTATCTATAAACTATGTGCCCATGATACTGCTAGCAAGTGCCTCAACCAATTTGCCAAGTATGTACAAAGCATGCATCAACTATAGATAAAGCAGTGACTTATCAATGATGTACAACATAGTCACCTCATCAACTGCAGGCCCCAATATGTAGCTCAACCACATGCCAAATTAATGCACCAAGATATCCAACAAATATGCCTCCAACAATACATCATAAGATATGTCAATGGAGCTCACATATATACCAGCCATGTACCACAATAGATATTCGTCAAGAACATTCACTACAATAGGTATATTTCATAAATAACACCTCTAGATATGTGCCAAGAGCATGCCTCAATAGATCAATGATATATCTCTATATTAACATCACATCTACATAAAGTATCCCATAACAACATGCCATATCATCACTGAAAAAATCAACATTGTTCCTTAACATAAAATGCCTCAATAACATTCTAGGATTACTACCATGCATCCAAAATAGACCTCGAGCATAAGCTTCAATACTTAACCATATGTCATCACTATGCATACATCCTACACACATGCAAGCATATAATCATGGAAACCTGCAAAAAACCATGTCAAACCCCACAAAACAGAGTTATACCATCAAATCATGTTGCACTCATCTTCATAGCCTTCTTTCCAAGGTTTTTACCATAAGTACATCACATGCTCCATAGATAGATTGCGTATGTATGCGACATTGTTAAAGTTCAACCCACGTATGTACATGACTTCTCCCATAGGATCCCACATATACTTCAGAAAAATTCAAGCTTGATCTTGCCTCATGGTTGCCATTTTGTTCTAGTTGTTCATTCTTCTTCATCCACCTTTGAAGGTGTCCCAACTTCTCAGAACTTGAGCTCTGAGGTTCCATATTTTCAACATTTTCTTTATTCCTAGCTTCATGTGTTATTATTTTCATGCTATATGAAGAACTCTTCATGGAATGTCTTCTTGTGTTGTATAAATCCTAGGATTTGTGGCCAAACCCACTACAATTGTAGCATCTCATGGTGTGACAATGAGCATCAATGTGTCCCACTTGATTTCATCTCCAACACCTTAGGGTGTTATGAAACCCTTCAACATATTTTCTTGCATAATGTATGCAATCCAAAGCTTTGTGACCATATTCATTACATGAGAACCAGTGACCATGAAAAACAATTTCATACCTTTGTGTTGGTGTCCTCCTTGAAGGTGTCTCTTCTGAACTTTATTTGGGGTGTAAATATGTCTTCTTGATGTCTTCCTTTCTTTGTTCTTTTGAAAGTTTCCTTGCTTTGTGTAGGTGCTTGACTTACAAAATGTTAGAAAAACAAGACCGTGGAGCAATAAAATAAAACAAATGCAGAAACAAAACACAGAAGACACACAATACAAGAGAGACACAGATTTACATGGTTCACCCAGTGTGGGCTACGTCCACCAGAGAAATTGCTAGGTCCTTCCTTTATTATTATCCAGCAAATGAAGGGATACAACCTACAACAAAACCCGATGTAACTTCCTCTTCTTTCTCTCACAGTCTCCTCTCCTAGAATACAATTTTCAGCATCAACCATAGCCGCAATACATTTCCCTCATAAAAGAGGGTTGCCTTCTAGGGAAAAAAACCCTAACATAATATATACCATTAGATATGTGACCTTATAATGAACGGTTTAGATTTATAATGAAATTACAATATACTTTTATAAGGCATTTTTTTCTTTGGGGGCTTCGCCCCCAAACCCCCACTGGGGGCCCGCTTGCCCCCAGACCCCCCAGCTGGGGGGATAGGCCCCCCGGACCCCACAGAGGGGGTAACCCCCCTCTGCACTCCCCCGCGTGGAAGAGTGTACATACTTCTGGGGTGTAAATACTTCATGGGGTATAAACACGGCTAAAAGCAAGGACCTCTGAATTAGGAAGATAATCAGGCTCCACAACCAACACAAAATTTCTTCCACCTTTTGAGAATGGACTTACGTCATGCTTCTTAGAAGTGCTAGCTTCAAGTTGTATAGCCTCCTTGTTGTCTCCAAGACATGATTTATCGTTTGGTGATATTTGACTATCCAAGATTTCATTCAATATTGTTGAACTATTCATGAACTTGATATGAGTAATTTAGTTCCCTACTTTCTTTCTGAGATCAACAACTTCAACTTCCAACTTATGGCATGACTCTTTCTTTTCATTTACTTGTTTATTTAATAGTTCTTATACCCTTTGGCTTCTTCAAGTTGAGTCCTTATATTTACATTGATTTTAATATCTTCAAGGATTTTTCTAATTTCATCATCTAGCTTCTTATTTTCTTCGACTTGACTAGTTAGATCATTCTTTAGTTTCTTAATCTCTTCTTCTTTTTCTTCTAACTGAGTTTTTTTACTTTCTTCTTGTTCTTTCAGCATTTTCTTTAGTTCCATGATATGCTTTGGGTACCTTTTTAAGAATTCATTAATGAAATTTTCAAGAAACTCAGAAGCAATTGAACAATGTCATTTTTTCATGCTAATATCACTTAACTCAAATAACACTTTTTCTTTAAACTTCAATAACTTCTCTTCTTCATCTACACAAACTTCTACTACATCTTCTTCGTCATTTGTAAGAGAACATTCAACTTCACTAGGAGTATTATAATCAAAATATTTTTGAGAGTCGTTAACTTCATTTTCCTTGATAGAATTGTCTTCTTTGTCTTGATATACCTTATCTAGCTTCAACCATAGATCTTTCGAGGAAGTACATTCTCCCATGATTTCTTTGACAAAACTTCAGATTCCATTGAAAATGATCTTGCGAGCTAATGCATCCTTCTTCTTTTCTTCCTTTTGTGCTGCAAACTTTGACTTATTCTTTAAGGGAACTGATCCAACAATAGGTGCATTCCAAATACCCTTTCCTTTTTCCTTGAAAAAAAAATTCATTTATATTCTCCATGTCGAGTAATTTGTCTCATCAAAGAGGGGAACTTCATATTCATGTTCATCCGTTTGTGTGTCCATGGAACTCCTTCAATATTGTAAGACTTAGGATGAAGACATGTTATGATTCCAATTATTGGACACATAGGCCACACTGAGAGGGGGATTGAATTAGTGTAGTTCTCTATTTACTCCTTTACAAAACAACTTAGTTAACAATAACCATTTATGCATCCTTCATTACTTTCATTTATAATAATTTGTACGTAAACATATCTCAGTGAAAAACATCATCAATAGCCATCACCAAAAGAACCACAAGGAACACAAAAGATATGTATAAGTTTATTTTATATTATAAACTACAATCCTTGGAGGTTTTTCAATAATAACTAAATAGAGAAACAACTCCACAAGAGTACCAACTCTCAATGAAAGACTTAGCTTGCAAAAATCAACACCAACTGAGAAGAGGAATCAATCCTCAATAAATAACAATCTGTCAGCAGGTAAGTGACCTTATTATATTGCATCTCACTTATGCACACAACCTACCTATATTACAACACGTGTATTTACGCACCCTAGCCCAATTTCAGTATTTGTACACCTCCAGAAAGTAGGGTTTCTAAAACTTTGACCTTCTAGCCCTTTAGAACAACCTATGCATGCTTCTCATGCATACATAGTCACATATCATGGACATCTCTCAATCAGAACTAAACTGAACTAATCAAGCAACCAACTACCATATTCATACATCAATACAACCATACAAAAAATTTGTCAGGCATTCACCATACCATGAGAAATTCTAAACATGAAGGGAAAATGTACACATAGAAGAACCTCTATACCATATCTGAACCTATAGAATGTTGATATGGAACTTTCTTTAGAGTTCAGGAACTTGACACCAACTCTTACTCAAGCTTCCACAACTCTTTCTAGCTATATGTACAACGATATACTTCATCCCACGTACGTAGGTTCTTTAGATCACTGCAACGCACGTACTACTTCAGAAAACTAGGGTTTTCTGAACCCCTAAAACTTTCATAGTCAAAACCTCAGACTTATCTAACTTTTGATGCATCCATGAGTACCTACAATGAATCTTCCACCAAAATAGATATTTAATGTACTCAAGTAAGTCACACCCATAAGAGACCATTTCTCTCTTATTTATACTTCTTCAAGTAGCTTATTATAGGGTTTATCATCTAACCCACTTCAACCAACTTCCTTCTTTTGGGGCTAACCCACTTCTAACCACTTTTCCACTTCAACCCCACCTTGCTACAAATAGTAAATTCTCCACTTCTAGTTGCAACTAAATTATTTTTAATTGTTTTCTTGTTGCAACCACTTAAACCATGATTAACCACTTTGACTAGTCAAGTTTATTCTAGGAGATTTTAGAATAGTTTGACTTATTTGACCTTCTAGGGGATTCTAGACAACATATGAGGGTTCTCCAACTTCATATGGCCATAACTCTCTAACTATGAGGAGTTATATGACGCTCCACCTATCACCAAAAATGGAATGACAAGAACTATCCATATGGAATAGTCTCATTGGAAAATTCACTTATCTTCATTAAATTGTTCATTAGTCAAAATTGGGTTCCCTAGCCACACTGTTAGGATAACTCTTTCACTTAACCAATTGGAATTCACAAAGTGTCTTCCCATGAGGGATTTCACCATAAGGGGACCACTTTGGAGTTCATCCATTTGGTACTTCCTATAAACCATAATAAGACAACAATGATCAACCTTTACATCAACCCATCTATACATCAATCCATCTAGAGAATTAACTCATGAAAATACATCACTATTACACCTCATGAAATTATCCCTCAGACATCAATTACATATAGGATCATATGATCCAACAATAAATACATAAATGATACTACAAAAGAAATCAACTCTTTGACATCAATGAAAACATACTGCAACAAGGATGAAATGCAGGTCGAGAAGATTTCACTTGAAGAGTCATTTCATGAAAAGAACATGTTGTGTAGTAAAGGGAAGAAAAATCTCATGGGGATCATCCCTTTTCCATTTATGTCAAAGGGGGAGAGGTTGCAAACAAAGGAATAATTTCATACATAAGGAAAGTTGCAGACAAGGGGAGTACCACAATTGACTAAGGGTTTCCATGAATGGTAGAGGGAGAGATTGTTGGAAATATTGTTTTCATTAATTTAAAATATAGGGGGATCCTATATATTTCCAAGATAAATATTATAATCCTACAAATGTCTAAGATAAATATTTCAAGATGGATATTGTTGAAAGTATTAGTTTTGGACTTTTGATGATCAGTTTGGATACCTTATCTTTTAATCATTTTTTATCATACATACCTAGCTAAAATGGGAGCACAGGTTATATAGTTGGAAATACTATTACGTGACCTTTCCAATGGTATATGGAATTCCCTCTAACTCCCTAGGAATGAGGATATATGAATTTTTCCGTCCGACAACCCAACTAGAAAATTTAGGTTGACTCAACCTGTCTTTATAGGTCGACCCTAAAAGTGTGGACATTATTACTATAAATAGATGATATATTTTCACATTTGTAGAGAAATCATGAAAGTGGTCAAGTTTTAGATGTGAAAAAGTGATATGAGTAGCACTAAAGGTGTTGGGGTGTCTTTCTAGTGTGCAAGCAAAGACCAAGTGATTTTCTTGAGGTCTTTATGTTTCTCAACGTGTGATATGAAGGACTAAAGTTCTATGATGTTGTCATGGGAATTGTTTTGAGGTGGTGATGTTGTCATGATTGGATGTTTAATTCATGAGTAATGTTAAAAAGGCCTCTGGAGCCTCATTGTAATCATTCTTCTCAATCAGATGTGCATAATATCCACATCTCTTCTCAGAGATAGGTACCACCATTCAAACAAGTTGTTTCAGTTCTGTAGTTTTACTGTTTTAGCGTATTTTCTTTATTCAATAGAAGTTATTGTTCACTGGATATTTGGTGTTGTTCTCCAAACCTTTGTGTTATGCTATTCAATCTGTTATTCATTTCATTTTGCTCATAAATCCATATCATCGATTTTACTTGAACCCATGTTGCTAATGATTATGGGATGTGACTTCTCACACCCACCCACTTACATGTTTTTGGTGATTCGACTCTCATACACTCAAGGGAATAAATAGAAAGTTCACTCAAAACAATAAGAAATCAGGAAAAAGGTTTGGGATTTAAAACCCATGAATCATACCTAACCCTTAGACCCCTCCTCTCTTGTGGATAACTTAGCCCCCATATTTGTGGATAACTCATCCCCCGTATCTCTTTCCATGTCCATCCATGGTTGGCATTAGAGTTTTATTTATCAATTTTGTATATACAAGTTCATATATTACATCGCTTGGCCCATAGTCACATATCAGTTTTACATTACATATCATTAATCTAGGAATTAAAAATGGGGTTGTTACACTTCCAGAGAGGATTTTCATCAATGGCCAAGCTTTTGCATATTAATTTTGGCGAGTTCAATTGATCACATAAATCATTTTTTCAATTTTATGAAAATACCAAAAGATATCAACCAACACGGTGATTTGAAATATTATGTATGATTCTTTTGTATTAGCCTTGTTTAATGAAATCATAAATACAACAACATTAATATAGAAAGGAGATCACATTTTTCACATCTATTTCTTTGATAACAATGATGACGATAATGGTGGTGGTAATGATGATGATGATGGTGGTGGTGGTGGTGATGGTGATGTTCATCGTGATGGTGATGACTATGACGATGATGAAAATGATGATGATGATGATGATGACTATTAACACCCACTAAGACCAACTTTGGTCTATGACACCTTAAGAGAAAAAAGGCTAGGGATTACTTTGTTTGCTTTATAATTTCACGGCTATGCTCGAAAATAAAGAAGAGATGATTTCCTAACTCTCCATGGTTTTGATGAGTTAAAAGGTTAAGAAGATTAGTATGGTAGGAAATGTCTTGAAATTGAGATCTAATGTGAGAATATGTAGGATTTTTTAAGAGAAACTACTTCTCATTCTCCACCTTCTAAGTATCAGAAATGGTTGCAAATTCTTTCATCCCACAACATTTTAGGAATTGAATAAAAATTTGTTTTACTATGGAGCTCGTGAGAGTCCGTTCTTACTTTACCAATCTTTATTTACTTCTTTATGTTAGTTCTAATAGAAAGATACTTTTGATCTTCTATATTAGGGTTACTGACATTTTTGTAGTATCTTAATTATCTCTTATCCTCCAATTCTTTATCACACCAATTTTTTTTCAATAAATTTGGATGTAATAGTATTTTTAATGGTATCAATATTCTACAGAGTGTACTCCTCCCCTACTCGCCAATGGTTTAGACAAGACATGGCTTCTTTATGCCAACCCCTCTTCAACCACATATGGCTTTGACTAGAGTTTGAATAAATCTTGGGATGTCTCTTATCATTCATGTTAATTATCTTGTGCTTCTACATTATTTATCTAATAATAACCATACTCTCAATGGGGAAAAGACTTGAGGAAAATATAGGTCACTTTTCTTATAATTTTAATATTATAAGCTATAAACCGATTTTGGATTTTCTTAAACTTTCTCCATGATTCTCTAGAGATGTGACAACCCCAAACTTCACATCCATATAACATAAATATCAGTAGTGAGAGTCTTAATGAAGAGTTTCTTTTTTCATGGAACTAGAGGTCCATTGGTTTACAATTGTTTTCAAGACCAAAATAGGTTTTCCACCCTCCATTTATTCATTTCTAAAAATTATATTTCTATTTAAGCTTGGGATAAAGATCAATTCCAAGATATTTGTATCCTCTAAGTTGTTTTTTGTTTGTTTGTTAGTTTGTCCGTGACTTGTGGGACTAATTTGTGGCTAAGAAACCGCGACTCAGGGGCATCTAAGCTGTCAAAATCACCCGGGGATTGCACCTGGCCTGAGCCACACCAACCGTTAACATGGCTGGATTTTTTGTCCGCATGAGTTTTGAACCGATGACTTTAACATCGTGGAGTGGCTTAACAACACACTCTGTCACCGATTGTCCTACACCATATACAAAATTACTTTAAATTATCTTTTCAAAATTTGAATATCATCATTTTATTTTTCTAACAATAATAATAATCTAATTTTAAGATCATGACCAAGCTAGATACCAAATTGGTGTATGAGACCCCCTTATTTGTGGGACAAAGGACCCCCTCAGCGTTGTCATTTGACTACTAAAATCTATGGAGGTATACATATCCTACCCCCTCCGGATTTGAACAATTTTAATTACTTATATTGACTTTATTTACCAATATATAATTTGTATAATGACTTGTATATTAACAATGTTCATTCTTATTTATTTATTAATACAAATTGCACATCTTTAAATCCACACCCATTACACATAAATATTACTTAGAGAAAGTACCAAATGTAAAATTAATAAGGTAGGCACCATATGTACAGAACTAGAAAACCCTATGGTCCCCATGGATGCCAACGTCATCGTTTAATGGATTTCCACGATGGATGACGTGGACATATACCTATGGTCCTCATGGACGCCAACGTCATCATTTAATGGATGTCCACGATGGATGACGTGGACGTATACATATGGTCCCCATGGACGCCAACGTCATCGTTTAAGGGATATCCTCGATGGATGGCATGGACATATAATATGATATGCGTGATTCATGTTTCGCTCCATCCCCCCGATTATAAGATGCGGTTCTTACACGTAGCCCCGTCTCGTGATTTGCACTATAATAATAAGAAAGTATAATTTACTATAATATTAAATTACTTGCACTATATTATTAATTTTTTTCATAATTTCCTGAATTGAGTTTGTTCATGGGGTAATTGTGGTGGGTCCCATTGGCAGGCACCCCACATGCCGAACTACTCCTATAGGCATATTGTTTTAACTATTCTTTGTGAAGTAAAGCAATGACTACCGCACGTTAATCCCCCAAAATCCTACTTTCCCCATGTGATAATAGAGATTTCCTAGAAGTCGTTGGTAAGATTGAGTTTTATCACTTAGTGTTTAAGGAAACCATCAATGTATAATGTCTTCTCCGATCCGCTGTCCATCCTCCTTGTCATCCCCGAATCCACATTGAGGTAATAGGTCGGTGGTTAATTATTAAGTTCAACTGTAGGACTCCAGACAAGGAGAAATTGTCTGGATTCTCTTTTTTCTAATCAGTGGATTTTTTTAATGATTAGATTCAGGAACAATGTAGCACTCAACCCAAGGAATAATTCATTAGATTGTCTTCTTCTAATGAGTCAGTGTTAAGACTAAAAGATTATGACATGGAATTATATTTTAGGGACAATGTAGGACTCAACACAAGGAGAATTTTACTAAATTGTCGTTTTCTTAATGAGTAAATTCAAAGAGACTGTATCTTATATGACATAAGGAGAATTTGACTAGATTGTCTTTTTCTATGATGAGTCATTTGAAACTTTAGGGCATGAAATTGTGTTTATCATCCATTATTATGACATTACAGTGTGTTTATAACCCATAAGTCTTCTATAATTAAGAGTCAATGTTAAGAGATATTTCTTTTTAGATTCATTTTTTGCTAGCTCTATTATAAATGTGTGATAATAAAAGAATTAAATGTTTAAGCTAGAGAAATGGAAGTTTTTATTTTATTGTGAAACTCATTTAACAAAGTCTACAATGTTTGTAGAGTTAAGTTTAACCTATACCTTCATTGCATCGAAAAGCACTAGATTTACAACCTAGTATGATAAATATATTATTATGTATGTGGGCAATGTTTACATTATCATACGCCGACTTAAAAATATATATAATATTTATAATAAATAATAATAATAATGATATATGTGAGTCAAATATATATACAATGAAAATAAAAATATGGTTATAAATATATGAAAGAGAGATTATTAATATATAGATTTCATATAAAAATTGTTGTTTAAAGAAATAAAAAAAAAACACATCAAATTTAATCAGAAATGAAAATATTTTAAATATGATATCTACATAAAATTAATATTACAATACATAAAAACATATATATTGACAATATTCAAAATTATGTTTGTATATATCCATATTTATATAACTTTTGAGTTACCGAGTTGGATTATAATGATCTTAAATTTATTTAAAAAAATAAAAATATATATAATTTAAAATATATAATTTCTTTCGATATTTAATAAACCTAAGATTAACATAAAAATAATAATGATCATGATTGAAATTCACTAACCTCTATTTATCAATTACTATTAAATATTAACATCCTTAATATAACCATAGCCATAACCTACAAAGATTTTTTAATGTTATAATACTAATCACAAATCATTGCATTATGAGGCACATGGTAAGTATTGCATTTAATGACAAATCGACAATCATTCTAATATAAGTTTTTTTGAGTTTAGTAAAATATATACTCTAATATTTTAGATACCCGAACACAACTTTTACACCCACCATGTGAAGTATTTACACCCTGAAAAAAAGTTCCTTCGACAATGCTTTTCCTTACAAAATTTAATAAAATAGAAAACAAACACACATCAAAAAACATATTAGATATTATTTGTTTTCCCACATTTAGCAGGAAACATTTGGTAAACAATGAGACTTAATATAAGTAGATGGATAGATAATGATTTTTTTTTGTGAAAAGATAATTCATGTAATAAAAAAATTAATGTTATTGTTTATGTTATAGTAAGGACAATAAGCATAAAACTTTGTAAAAATAAGCAAAAAAACAAATTGTTCAATGTGGAATAAAACTTATTAAAAAGGTGAAATGACTGATAAGGAAGCAAAACTTAGTTAACAAGTGAAGTGTTGAATGGGGTGGTTATCATATGTTGTAGACAATGTAAATAGGGGAAGTGTTCAATGGGATATTAGCATATGCCAATAGTAATGTACACATATTTAGAGGTATATCCTTATAAAGAGCTAGTCTAATAGTTGTTAATGTTATTAACAATAACATGTTCTTATGCATATGCATATGTTTAACATTTATTTTTTCTAGATGTATATTAAAAAAAATGTTAGTTATTAATTTAATGAAAGTTAATTATAGATGTTATTAATGTGAGAATCAATGTAACATATTTGGAATTTAAGATAAGGTGTAGCAATTACAAATGTTGGAACAAGTTTGAGATGCTATAGTTGTGCAAGGGGACTAAAAAAGGAGTTCAAAAGACTTATCATATCTTAAGAGAAGGAATATATATATATTCTAAATCAGATATGAATGATTTAATGTTTTTTAAAATCAATTGTCAAACTAGAATTGAATTTTAACGTTTTTATTATAATTTTTTAATACCAAGGTTGGTAACACATACCTAAAGCAATAATGTAAAGGAGATCATCTATATAACTTTTAATAAATAAAAATAGATAACTTTATAATTTGAAAATATTAGTAAAAAATTTGACTTGTCAATTATAATACGTGTAATGAATAGTGATTCACACTCATTGTGTTATTGAAACCAACAAAAAAGTTTAAATTTTTTGTTATTGATTGTTTCGAGTGAATAGTCTCTGTTTGATTTAAAGCATGAGCCCACTCTCAAAAATTGGATATTGGTAAACTTAGCATAAATCAGTATGCGAAGACAAAGATGCGACGAAAGCAATGTGAAGTGTGAGGATAAAAATATTAGTTCAAAGCTATGTTCCTATAATTGTCGGTAGAAGACATGGAATTTAACATGGAACTATGTAAAAAATATCTACCAAAAAACTTTGTAAAGAGGTTGCATAGAAGAAGATGTGGAGAAGTGATGTCGACTGCAGCCAGTTTAGGATGTGCTAGAAGCAATGTGGGGTTCATAGAAGCCAATATGTTCGTGAGACAGTGAAAACTGTACATAGCTTACGATATGCAAAAATCACATGCGATCGAGTTCTGTGTGCAACATATGATTCTTGTCCAGACTATATGCAGAGGCCAAGATGTGTGGGAACAATGTAAAGTGTGCTAAAGCTACCATTGGTCTAGAGCTATGTAAAATTTGTGGAGGTTTAGATATGCGGGTCTGTGAGGAGAAAAGGGCATGTGGTTCTCAGCAAAAGACATGTAAATTAACATACAACTATGTAAAAAAATTAATCATTAAACATTATAGATAGATCACAGAGATGAATATGCATAGAGGAAACATAGAGTGCAACGAGCCCGAGATGTGCATGATAGAATGCAAATTGTGTACAAATTATGATAAGCGGAAAGAAATGTGATCGACTTATGTTTACAATATATACTTCTTGTACATACGTTGAAATTGTGAGGAGCACTTCAATTAATTTTTTACTGGTATGAATTTGTTTCCCCTGAAGTTGACAAAAGACAATGTATATATTATGAAAGACATGAAACATTGTCTAAAATTAGCAATACTGTCAAAGTTACAGCTTAACTGGAAACATCATTTTTGAACCAAACATGAGAAAACACATTGCACAAAAAACCTAATAGGTCAGATACAGTGCAGAACCAAACAAATTGTCAATGTTGTGGCTTTTAGGAAAGCTTGTTTTGTGAATAAGACAAAAGAAAAACCAACATTTCGATGCAACATACAATGTTGAATGGAGTAGGCTAGATTCCTATGCAATTTACATGCGATTTAAATGGGTAGCATAAATTGTCACAAGGTTGTATTATATTCAGTATTTACAATGTGAAAAAAATATTACAAATGATAGCATAAAGGTTGAAATGACATTGTTTTGCACAATGAAAGTAAATATCCACATATGCAAAGAACTAAACATGATATTTCAGGACATTTCAATAAAAATTGATACATAGTTAAGATAGAAGTGACTATTCAAATAGAAACCCAAAGGGTTGAAAACCAGTGAGAATCTATGCTAAAACAAATCTTTGGCAATGACAAAAGAATATGCAAATTTTTTTTCATAATTCTTGTGAAAAATGTTCAAAAGTCAAAATATGATTTCCCAGAATACAAGTAGAGAAACACATATACAGAGTACTTTAAGTGATGTTCGATTGAAAAGTCATAATGAGTGAAAGGAGAGTTGAAAATTCAGTTTTAAAGTAGGAGGCTAGAAAATAGTAGCCATCTATGCTAAACATTTCTTTGGCAAGTTCAGAAGATATACAATTGTCTTTAAAATAACGGCTTTGATAAGTAAATGTGATTGTCCAAATGGAATGGGATTGGGGCTCTCGTGGGCCAATAAATAGAAGAAAGACCTGGAAAAAAATAGAGAAATATAGTTATAAGGTAGTGTTAAATATGAAGAGGACATAAAACAAATAATTGTGACCAACTACCAATTGAGAAAAGGAAAAGGATGACAAAAGAAACTGGAAATAATAAACTAGTTACCAAGAAAATGTTGAAGAAGCTGTTTGTGGTGGATATTCTAGGTTAGTAATCTGTTGCAAGGCAATCTTCATTTAGTTATCAATATCACTTTTTATTGGTGGGATGATGATTTCTTGCTTAACATGAAGGGAGAAAATCTCATCCTCCATTTCTTTGCATTCCAGTTGCAGTTGTTTGATGGATTATAAGTAGTCTTCATTGTCATTGAAAAATGTAACAAGCCAATGTTTCACTTCTTTTTGAGGAAACTCCATGAGGTTGTTGAAGTCACTATTAATCTCTTCTTTCATGATCATCATTAAATCTCTAAAAAATTGTGGACCCTGCATTTCTTTAACGACATCAAAGGATTTTAAAATAGCATCGCCTCTTCTTTCATTGATTTTTTCACAAGAAATAATTCCATCTTGCAGTATTTTTATTTGGTGTTCCCAACCTGCATTTATTTTCCTTATTCTACTATTATTTTTCAGTCCATTCTGATTTCTTCGTTGGTCAGTGATACTAGTCGCTCGTGCAACGAAAGTGTTTAGCTGTTTTTTGCAGTAGACTTCATCATGTTGCAAGTCTCTTTACAAATATCAAGCAAAAGTTAAAGTCCTTTGTGAAATATCACACAAAATTGCATTGAATTCCAATGCCTATATGATTATATTGAGTCTTATGTTAATTTTATCAACAACATAGAATCTGATTCCATTCAACAGTCGTAGGGCCTTCATGATTGGTCTTGAGATTGATGGTGTACTTGGAGGAGTTTGTTCTACTGAAAATATAGCCAATGGTTGTGCAAACAATGGTCTGGAACTCAGTGCCTCTTCAAGTTCACTTATTCTTTTATTCAACATAATGGCTTGCAATTCCTGTTTGGAAATTGAATCTGCAAGAGCATCTCCTGTGGAGTGATGTAGTTGCATGAGTTCATATGGTGCAACTCCTAATACATTAACCATTGACCTTAATTTATGAACCACCTTTTTGTGTTTGACACTAACCATTTCTACCTGTGGCTTCTTTTTGTGCCTCATGTATTGAGTTTTGTGTAGAGTTAAGGACTGGATTTCAAAGAACATTGATTTCTCTATTTCAAGATATTGTGTAATTTCTTTCCTTTTAACAATTCTGTGGGCTACCTAGTTAGGTAGATTTATGGTTTGGACTTCCATATCCTCAACATTTGTTGGACTTGTTGTATATTGGGAATTGTATCTGTTTGGGGGTTGTTTCCTTTTTTTATGGGACACTATATGTGCACGTTCAATATTTGTGTGGGGTGGTTTCCCACCACTATCATCTCCACTAGATCCATTGTTACTATCTTGTTTGTCTATGTTGTGTTGTTATATTCCTTGCTTAGGAAAGAAACATTTATGTGGTTGGTGATTGGAGGAGGACTCGACATTAGGACCAGTTTCCCACCTTTCCCTTTGTTTACACTGGATTTTGGTATTTGAATTTATTTTTGTTAACAAGCCATTGTTGCATGCATTTTTTCCCTTCTTTGACGGGTTCTTAGGGATTTATTCACCAAATCTTGTAAAAGGGTTGTTGTACCTTATTGATGCTAAATGTCGGGAGAAAAGTTTGTCAGGATCAAAACCCCCTAGGGGTTGTGCATATTTTAGATTGAATAAATTAAGTGTCTCTAAGACCTATTTCAGATGAGATAGATTCTTGATCATTGTATCCCCAACTTGAAGTGGCAATGCAATGAATTGTTTTTTTCTCTTTCTGTCAAATACAATACACCAAGATTTGTACTGCCGACAAAAGTTTGCAAACAAATATCTATAAAAGAAAAATATAGGTAGTAGAAGTAGGTTTTAGTGATAGCCATACCAAATAATGTAAGTATGGCTTTGTTCTTGAATGCAAATTCCCTTTCCCTTAGGAAAATATTTAGCTTCTTTGATAATTCTCTTGGGATCTTCCCTAACCAATATGTGTCTGAATTCTCTTACAAACTTATATTGAACAATGCAAAAATTGAATGAAACTTTATGTTTATATAGAACTAGGTACGAGAAATGAACTGCTTCATTTTGTATATTAACAGTTTCCTTGATAGGGAGAATGTCAAAGAAATTGCAAAAGGCAATTGCAAATACCAAATAGGTAGCCATGAAAAATATTTTAGTGTTGAAGTAGTTACATAACTGAAAACAATGTTCATTTGATATGACCTCTAACTAATCAAATAGGTTATCCTTGTGAAATGAAAAGTAAAGTGCATATATAGTTTACCTACGTATTTGTGAAGTCAACTCGTAGCCAACAACACTGGTGAACAACCATAGTACCAATATGGTTCTTGTAGAAAGGTTATATTGATTGTTGAAAGGTTGGTTGGGATGTTTGTAGAAGGTAGCAAAAAGTCTTCCAAAACATTAGAGCTCCTTGCCTAAGAAGCCAGGAAGGCATCTACATATGCAAGCTGAAGTGTTTTATTTTCATGGGGAAGACAAATCATTTTATTTAACATTTTTGGAGCAAGCACAATTGGATTCTTTGTTTTTGTTGTTACTTTAATCATCCTTGTCCCTTAGTCGAACCTTCAAGCACACTAGGTCATAATTTATTTAAAGTTGAATACTTAAGGAACACAACCAACATTAAACAAACCTGTAGTCCAGAGTCTGTCATTTTGTTTTTCTTCTGGTGTATTGTTCAAGAACCATTGATAGGAGGAAAACCAGTGGACATTCTTGTCTTTCTTGGCTAGAAAATTGACAGTATCTCTGCAAAAGGTTATTTCCTTCATCTATTTATCATAGTGTTGTTTTTTTAATGAACCTTGGTTTGGGTGAACCTTGTAAACAAAAGATTAGTGACATGAAATTGGTTTAAAGTGAGCTAGATGGTCCATATTCACCAGAAGGGAATTTTCACACATATAGACTATGTTTGAAACACGAGTAATCATTAATAGGAACCATTATGTACATGTTAGAAAAGGGGACTTTTACTTTTCATAAAACATGTTACCTACTTTCCTTTCTTTCTTTTTAAATCAGAGAAAATCACGATGCCATAAATGATTCAATTATATTGCAAATTACGTGGTTTTTCATAATATTTGTTGTGAAACTATTGTGTTTATATACAATGGTAATTGTTAGAGGTATGACTGTCACACTTTTACCAAAACATTTTTTCTACATGTAAGTTGCTTACAAAATAAGGGTAGCCATGAATAGAAACCACTAGACAGGTCATAGAAAAGCAACAAATTTACTTCACAGAAGTGATGGATAAATTTAGTTTTTGTTTTGCAAATTGATGCAAATAAAGGTGTCATAAATGATCGAGTTAGCATGCAAACTTGATATTTTCAACAAAAGTATTCACACATATGTATTGCAATGTGTAATCTATTGTTTCCTATGTGTGAATACTTTTGCATAGGTATATCCGCACACAACATTGTTGCACATGCTTGTATCGTATATGCACAATTTTTTTGACGACTTGTTAGAATCTATGCACATGCTTATTAATTATTTAATATTATTTCTAAATTATTTAATATTTAAAAATTAATTATTTATTAATTATGTGCAATGCACAAGTGCTTACGTGCAGAAACTTTTGTGTTTTTTATGTGTGGAGACTTTGTACGACTATAGATCCATGGTTGTGCAGGGATATACCTATGCCAAATAATAAATAAATAATATTAAATAATGTTTTGCAGTGATATACATGTACAATTGTGTCTACACATTGCATATGGAACATTATTAATAACAAATTAAAAAATAATATTAAAAAATGAATTATTTAATAAAGAATAAGTAATTTTTTTTACTCGTATATGCACCACCAATAGGCATACGTCTGAGGAGGATATACTTGTGCAAAAGTCTCTACACATAAGTAGGATCCCATTAAACAATGCACATACTATGTATGGGTATAGAACCATACTTATGAAGAGATATACATGTACAAAAGCCTCCACACATAAGCAACAACCTATTGCACATTGAAATATTAAATAATTGATAAATACTTAATTATTTAATATTAAATAAATAATAAATAATATTTAATAGTGCACATACAAGAATTAAAGTCTCTACACATAAGAAGCAATGCATTTCCCATTGCAATATTATATAATTAATAAATAATTAATTATTTAATTTTAAATAATTAATAAATAAGGCACATATGATGTACAGTACGAAACAATAGTTGTGTGGGGATATCTCTATGTAAGTTTCTCAAGATATTTCATATTGTGTATTATTAATAACTAATTAATAAATAATATTAAATAATTAATTATTTTAGAAAGAGTAAATAGTTGTTTTTACTCGTATATGCAGCACTAATAGACATACATGTGCAGGAGTGTGGACAAATAGTCAAAGCAAAAGTTTCCACACACGAATAGCGTTGAGCAAAAAATTATCTTTTTTCTTCATGGTTTAAGTCTCCCCATATACAATGCATGGGTACAAAGCTATGTTGTGCGGAAATATACATGTGGAAAAGTATCCACACTTAAGCAATGCAAAAGTCTCTACAATGCAATGCATTGCACATTGCAATATTAAATAATTAATTATTTAATATTAAATAGTTAATAATTAATTAATTATTCAATAAATTGCACATTGCATACTAAATAATAAATAATATCATAGGATGAAAGAAGTTCAAAAGTCTCCGCACATAAAAAAATAGTGCATTGCACATTGCAATATTAAATAATTAATTATTTAATAAATTGCAAATTGCATATTGTGAATTGCACATTAAAAAATAATACCATACCTATGTAGGTACTAGGGATATAGCAAATGTGTTGGAAAATTGTCAAAGCAAAAGTCTTCACGCACATCATTTACGCATATAGAACCATGTTGTGTGGGGATATACATGTGCAAAAGTCTCACATAAGCAACAATACATTGCACATTTCAATATTAAATAATCAATACTTAATTAATTATTTAATATTGAATAATTAATAAATAATTAATATCTAATTAATAAATAATATTCAATAATTAATAGCTAATTAATTATTCAATAAATTGCACATTGCATATTGTGCATTGGACATTAATAAATAATTTCATATCTATGTGGGGATATTCATGTGCATATGAAGACAAATGTTCAAAGAAAAAGTCTCTACACATGCAATGTTTTACTAAGTTTTACTCCACATTCAATAGTTTGTTTTTTTGCTTATTTTCACAATGTTTTATGCTACCTATTTTTACTTTATTCTTATCATTGTCCTCTTTGCATATACAATAATGATTTTTTTTCTTTGTTATATGAATTATCTTTTGAAAAAGACTGTTTATTATCTAGGCATCTAGTTATACTAAGTTTTAGTGTTCAACATATATTTTTGACTCGGCATCATATATTTCCTAGTTGGTAGGGACTATGATGTCATTCAGTCTTGGTATCAAATTCAAATTACTAAGTATATTTATTTATCACAATTAGTTATGTGTGTTGAAGATGTGACAACTTGGTCAATTGATTTTATCAGATGTGGCCATTTATAAATATGATGCTTCGGTTCATTCTTAGATTCCTCTTGTGTGAATAGGTAACATTTATTCTTAAAAAACTCCCATGCTAAATGTTTTTTCCTCAACAATATTAGATGATTTTACTTATTTTTTCTTTATTATTATCATCACTCTCTTGCATAAACAATAATGAAATTCTTCTTTATTTTATGTATTGTTTAATTATTATCTTTTGAAAAAACTATTGATTGCTTGTGCATTCAATTACATTAAGTTTCATTCTTCTAACACATACAAGTGTTTATTTTCATACACTTGCAGTGTGTCACATATACACTATATATGAGTCTAGGGAATTTATTGCAGTGTGAGTATCCAATTGTGCATTACAAATTCTTCAAGGTTTCCATTGAAATAAATAGAGGCACCCCCAGTAGAACATAGACAATTGATTGCACCAGGGTACCTATTTTTCAAGGATGTAGATTTTGACAAGGAACCCTATCCAGGAAAGGGAAAATATCCATGTAATGGAATTTAGTGAAATAAAGACTGTATCCATAAAGGTAATATTTTTTTTAATGTATCAAATCTTATTGTTATCAAGATATGCATGTATACTGAAGAGGAACCTTTGTAAACAAGGATATCTAGTCAATCTAGAGCATTGTTAAATTTATCTAGACATAGTCAAGATGAAGAGCACTAATGAAGTCATGGAACGATGGTCACAAAGAAAAATGAGGTAGCTAGGTATGTATGTACAAGGTATGATTTTATAATGCAATGTTTGAATAAATTAGATATTTGACATTAACTATAAATTATAAAATCACTATCAACAAAATTTTAAGAGAAAAAATGAATGAGAGAGCTTAATATTGTTTCAAGATGAACTTCGTTTAATTTGGTCCATCCCTAAAGAATTGTGAAAGTGAACTTACTTTGTAGAAGTTGTAAATAGATTCCCTTTTATTTTTCTAAATCGGATAAAAATCAATGCCCCAAAAGTGTTTGGGCCTTTTTTCATATTATTTACCTTGTCACTACAAAGCACACAGTGATTGCAAATGCAAATGTGCAGAAGCATAAAAACTCACTAGCATGTATTTTTTTCGCACAATGATAAAAAATAGAGGAATTATTCATTATTTATACCACATCATTGATCCCAATGCCAATGCACACAAACTATAATACCTATGCATAGTCTAAAAACATGCTACCGATAAAATTCTATGCAGAAACACTAAGGTTCGGAATTGGAAGTTTCAACATGCAAAATGACTACAATGCAAGAATCACATAGAATTGATAACAACTGCATAGGAATTGAAAATAGGCACAATTTTCATTGTGCGAGGCAAGAAAAAAAATTGTATAAAGTAAGAAAGACAACTATGTGGGGTGTCCAGAGACCGTTAAAGAAAATGAACCATATAACAGTTGAAGTGGCATATGCAGATACCAAATAGCTATGCATCTCTTTAAAGAACGAAACTATATCTTATGTACATCCACACTTCACAAATGATACTTCGTCAGGATCAAAATCCCCTAGGGGATGTACTTCTTTTATATTAAAAAACTTAAGTGTCTCTGAGACTTGTTTCAGATGGGATAGATTTATGATCATTGTATCCCCAACTCGAAGTGGCAATGTAATGAATTGTTTCTTTTTATTTATGTCAAATAGAATACACCAATATTTATACTCGCAGTAAAATTCTGAAACAAAATATCTATTGTAGATAAATATAGGCACTAGAGGAAAGTTTTCTTGAAAACCATACAAGAGAATGTAAGTATGGATTTGTTCTTCAATGCAAATTCCCTTTCCCTTGAGAAAATATTCAAGTTCTTGGTTTATTCTCTTGGGCTCTTCCCCAACCAATATGTGTCTGAATTATATCACAAAATTATCTTGAAAATTGAAAAAAATGAATGATTCTTTATGTTTATATAGGTCTAGATACCATAACTAAAGTGGTTCATTATGTATATAAACAGTTTCCATAACACAGAGACTATCATAGAAATTGCAAAAGACAATTGAAAATACCAATTAGGAATCCATGAAAAATATTTGAGTGTTGAAGTAGTTACTTAAATGAAAACAAATTTCATTTGATATTCAACCTCTTCCCAATCAAACATGGAATCCTTGCGAAA
>JASDQU010100701.1:266668-277433 GCA_032191745.1 Picea mariana | reverse complement strand
ATGATTTGGAGGATCACATGGATGCATCAAAGTTTTAATAATTCTGAGATCATGACGACAAAAGTTTCATAAGTTCAGAAACCCTAGTTTCTGAGGTATACGCAGGTTGTAGTGAGCCAGGGTGCGTACATACGTGGGATGAATGAGGATAGAGCATGTACAGTGGATAAAGTCATGAAGACTTGTGTATGAGTTGGTGCCAGGCTCCCGAATACTGAAGCAGGTTCCATATCTGCATTCTATGGGCTTAGATCTACCATAGAAACTCTGGTATGGTTACATTGTTGTCATGATGGATACTCTTGCTTGTTGTGTGGTGAATGCTTAAGGCATTCTTGGTATGACTGTTGTGATTTTGTTTGTGTTTGTTGATGAAGTGAGCAACACTCTTATGATTCAGTACTGATATGATTTCTATATTATATTGGTTTCTTATACATGATTGAGTAGCATTCATATTGTATGGTTGAGAAGCATGAGAAATTTGTTGGAGAGATTGGATGTGTTGTGACTAGTTATGGTTCAGATTGGACAATGAAAGATAGAAGTGAATGTGATTGAAGGTTGCATAGGATCTGATTTTATCTTGAAGAGAAAACCCTAAGTAACTTAGAAGTGATACGCATGATGTAGTACAAATTGACCGTGTACATACGTGAGATGTACTATTGGTAGGGCGCGTACATATGCATGCTGCACTACCGACAGGTCACATACCTGTTGACAAATTGTTATATGTTGAGGATTGTTGCCTCATCTCAGTTGGTGCTGAGTGTGTAAGATGAGTCTTTCATTATAGAGTTGGTGCTCTTGTATAGTTATACTCTATTTAGTTGTTGCTAATAACCCAAGGATTGTAGTTCGTAATAAAAAGAAAATTGTACATACATATTGTGTTCTTTGTGTTCCTTGTGGTGATGATTTATTGATGATATATGTTTTTTATTTATGTTGTTGATACATGTTCACATTTAAGTGGTTATAAAAGACAATAGTAAGTAATGAATAAAATGGTGGTTTCTAACTAAGGATTTTTGTGTAAAGGAAAGTTTGGGAAAAGAGCCCTACATTGTTCACCCCCCCCTCTCAATGTAGTCAGTGTGTCCAACAATTGGTATCAGAGCAGGCCTTCACTTTAAGCATTAACAAGATTGGAGGAGATCTATGGACATGCAAATGGATGATGAAGTTACAATACTTGATGAGGAAAACTATTCTACTTGGAGAATAGAGATGAGAGTGCATTTGAAGGAAATGGGAGCTGGTATTTGGAAGGCAACCATTGGTGGATCAGTTTCCTTGAAGAACAAGTCAAAGATTGCAACTAAAAGAGAAGGAAAGAAGAATGATGCTTTGGCTCTCAAGGCCATTCTTCGTGGACTCTCAAGCTCTATCAAAGAGAGCATGGGACAATGCACTTCCACCAAGGATCTATGGCTAAAGCTAGAGAAGACATACCAAAGCAAGAAGGAAGAAATTGAAGACAACTCCATCAATATCAATGAAGGTAAAGAATCTCCAAAAACTCTTGATTGCATTATTTCTAAATGTGATGATGTTGGCAAAAAGGAAGATATTGAAGACATTTCAAATGAAGGTAAATAATCATGTGATGATGTTGGCAAAAAGGAAGACCTTGAAGACATTTCAAATGAAGGTAAAGAATATTCACAAACCCTTGATTGCAATAACTCAAAATGTGATGATGTTGAATATTTCTCTACAAGTGAAGAAGAAAATATAGAAATAATTTGTGTAGAGTTTGATGGTAGTTATCCCATGGAAAGAATAGAAGAAGAACTATCAAAACTTCAAAAGAAAGTTGAGTGGGTCTATATGAATACAAATCTGATCATTACTACATAGACTATAACTATCTTTCTGATAACACTAAAAAGTTTATTAAGAAGAATCAAAGGCACATCTTGAAGTTAAAGGAAATTCTCAAAGAACAAGAAGAGAGTAAAAAGACTCAATTAGAAGAAAAGGAAGAAGAGATCAAAAGAATAATGAATGAAAAATAGGATAAGAAGGTAGATGATGAGATTAGCAAAAGTCTTGAAATTATTGTCCATCTCAAGACTCAAATTGAGGAAGCCAAAAGGGTAGAGGAACTATTGAAGAATCAAGTAAATGAAAAGGAAGAGTCATGTTATAAGTTAGAAGCTAAAGTTGTTGATCTTAGAAAGAAAGTAGAGAAGTCAAACAAATTCTTGAACAGCTCAACAATCTTGAATGAGATCTTGGAAATTCAAAGATCACCAAATGATCAATCAGGTCTTGGATACAACAAAGAATCTACACATGTTGAAGCAAGAACCTCAAAGAAGCATGAGGTAAGTCCCTCACTCTCAAAGGATGAAGACAATGTTGAAGTCAATCATCTACACAAGGCAAGGAAAGTTTCAAAAGAATAAAGAAAGAAAGACATCAAGAAGCCATCTTTACACCTAAAAGAAGATGGACACCAAAGAAAAGGTATGAAAGTTTTTTTCATGGTCAATGTTATTCATGTAATGAATATGGTCACAAAGCCTTGGAATGCAAATTTTATGAAAGGAGAAAAAATGAAATATTTCATAACACCATAAGGTGTTGGAGATGTGATCAAATAGGACACATTGTTGTTCATTGTCATAGCATGAGATGCTACAGTTGTAGTGGATTTTTCCACAAATCCCAGAATTGTTGGAACATAAGAAGAAATTTCATGATGAGGACTTTGTATAGCATGACTAGAAGAAGGAATGAAGTTAGGAAGGAAGACATTTTTGAAAATATGGAAGCTTAGAGCTCAAGTTCTAAGAAGCAGGAACACCTTCAGAAGTGGGTGAAGAAGACTTAACAACCAGAGAAGAATGGAAGCCTTAAGGGAATCTTAAGTGTGTCATCTTCAGAAGCATACGCGGGCTCTAGTGGTAACAGTTGCGTACATATGTAGGCTGACCTATGAATAGGTCGTGTACATACGTGTGATGTATGTGCAACAGAACATGTATATGTGGTAAGTCCTTGGGAAAATGGCTATGCACAAGGGTTGCAGCTTGATGTGATGGTACAACTCTGTGTTGCAGGTTTTGGCATGGTTTGTTATAGGTTCTGACATTATTTGTTGCAAGTTTTAATGATTACATGTTGGCATACATAATTGATGTATGTATGATGATGACATATGCTTGAGTGTTGAAAGACTATCTTGGATGCATGGTAATAACCTTTGAGTATGAATTGAGGCATTTTCTGTTGAAGAACAATGATGGTTGTGATAGTGAAGTTATGGCATCTTGGTTATGAGATATATCATGTTGATGCTAGCTAGAAATGTCATTGATCTATTGAGGCACACTTATAGTACATATTGGATGCTTAGTATTTGTTGTGGTGTATGGAGGTTAAGGCTTATGTGTTTAGTGTACATGGATGGTACATATTTGAGTTTCATTGATATATCTTATGATGTATTATTGAAGCATATTTACTGGATATCTTGATGCATGCATTTGGCATATGGTTGGACTACATATTGGGACATGTAGTTGGTAAGTTGATGAGGTGATCATGTTGTACATCATTGATGAGTTTGATCTATATTTGATACATGATTGGTACACTTGTAGTACATTGGTAGAGGCACCTACTAGCAGTTTGATTGGCACATGTTTAGTGGTGGATTTGGAATACATGTATGAGGATTCATTTTGTTGTGGTATTGGTGCATGGTTTATGTACTTGCTTGGTACAAGTGGTCATACATGTTGATGTGCATGTTTTATGTTTGGATGGTATTACTTGGCTAAAAGTACACCAATGGTATTACTTGATTAGCATATACTTTGGTACATGATGTATTGGATGATATAGTTGAGACACGTGATTTATTGAGATATATGGTCGTGGCACTTGGTTCATGGTGGAGGAATGTCATGAGTGATATGACACTTGTTTCTGGAACACAGTTGGCATGTTGGTAGATGCATATGGTTGATACACTACATTGATGATATCTTATGGCATATTCTATGGTATTGATGTACATAGATGTTGTGCATGGTGAGCACACAATTTGGTACATGATGTAATTGGTTGATGTTTGTTCATGATTCTCTATTTTTTTGACACATTATTTGCTTCATGATGTATGGTATGGCACGAGTTTTATGCATGGACAGGTCCAAGGATTGTCATAGAAAGAGCGATTGATCTATGTTCCGGTTGAGCAGTTAGAATTTGCTGTAGAAGCATATTGTAGTGGTAGCATATTGTTCATATTGTAGAGAAGATAGGGGGAGTCATTCTTCTTCCCATGATTCTAGGAGGAGATATTTATCAGTTTCATACTTGGTAAAATATCCCTATATTTGGATAAAGAGCACAGAGGAATAGTTCCAGGGGGAGCGATGATCACAAAGGGAGCATGAGAGATATATATTCATCATTACATCATAGTGATATCCCTTGTTCAAAAGGGGAGAGATTATTCATAGGAAGATCAAAGGAATTCAGGCAGGGAGAGCAGACCCAAGGATAGAACTACCCTTTTCCATTGATGTCAAAGGGGGAGAGATAGTCACATTGATGTGATTGAGTACTATTGATGTAGAAAAATTCCTTGTCTACATATTGACATCAATTATTTGTGTTGAAATCAATATTGGTATGGCCATCAATGCCAAAGGGGGAGATTGTTGGACCATGTTGTCATTGATGCCAAATGTTTGATTGATTTATGTCAAAGGATTGATTTCAAGTGATTGATTGATGTCAAGTGATCGATTGATGTAAAGGGATTGATTGATGCCAAATGATTGCTTCATTTGAATGGATAGATTTCAAGTGGAATCATAGTCATATGATGATGAAGATGGATCAATGAGTTGTCATTGAAATGATGCATAGATGAATATGTATCAATGAGTTGTCATTGATACATGATGAAAAAGATGAAGATGGATTGATATGGTTTATTTGATATATGATGCATAGTTGGATTGATGTAAAGATAACTCATTATTGTCTTATCATAGCTGATAAGGAGTACAAATGGATGAACTCCAAAGTGGTCCCCTTATGGTGAAATCCCTCACAGGAAGATGCTTTGCGGTTGAGTTATCCTAGAATTATGGTTAGAGAACCCATGCTTAATTATGGAATAATGAGATGAATATAAGTGAATTTTTTGGTGAAACTATCCTATATGGATAATGCTTGTCATGAAATTTCCGGTGGTATGTGGAATGTCACATAAATCCTCATGGTTTGAGAGTTATGACCTTACGAAGTTGAAGGGCCCTTATATCTTGGCTTGAAACCCCAAAAGGTCAAAGAAGTCAAAGTGATTGAAAAGAAGGAGGATTATTTAAGTAATAAAGTGAAGTGACAAAATCAAAGAATATTATTTAAATAATAAAGTGAAGTGACAAAATCAAAGAAGATTATTTAAATAACAAAGTCAACAAAGATTATTTAAATAATAAATTAAATGGAGAACTTTCTAATTATGGAAAGTGGTTAACCCTAAAAAGAGGAAAATCGGTTAAGTGGTCAAGTGGCTACTGGATACATGGACAAGTGGAAAATTGGGAAAAGTTGGAGAAAGTGAATATGTGGAMAAAGTGGCTATGTGGACAAAGTGACCTAGAAAAAGCTTCTAAGGAAGCTACTTGGAAAGTATAAATAAGAGGCAAGGGTCTCTTGTGAAATAATCTCTTGATCATGTATTGAAGATATATTTTGAGAGAGAGATGATCTGGAGGATCTCATGGATGCATCAAAGTTTCGGTAAGTCTGGGATCATGACGTCAAAAGTTTTGGAAGTTCAGAAACCCTAGTTTCTGAGGTAAACATGAATTGTAGTGAGCCAGAGCATGTACATATGCAGGCTAAATGAGGACAGAGTGAGTACAATGGATAAAGTCATGAAGACTTGTATATGATCAGGTGCCAGGCTCCTGAAGATTGAAGCAGGTTCTAGATATGCATTCTATGGGCTCAGATCTTCCATAGAAACTCTGGTATGGTTACATTGTTGTCTTGATGGATACTCTTTCTTGTTGTGTGGTGAATGCTTAATTCATTCTTGGTATGACTGTTGTGATTTTGTTTGTGTTGGTTGACGGATTGAGTAGGAATCTTATGATTCAGTACTGATATGATTTCTATAGTATAATGGTTTCTTAAACGTGATTGAGTATAATTCATATTTTATGGTTGAGAAGCATGAGGAAGTTCTTGGAGAGATTGGATTTGTTGTGACTGGTTATGGTTCAGATTGGACAGTGAAAGACAGAAATCAATGTGATTGAAGGTTGCAGAGGATTTGAGTTTATCTCGAAGAGAAAACCCTAAGTAACTCAAAATTCATACACAAGTTGTAGTACAGACTAATCGCGTACGTACACGAGGTGTACTACTGGTAGGGCATGTACATATGTGTGCTACACTACTGATAGGCCGCGTACTTGTTGACAGATTGGTATTTGTTGATGATTGTTGCATGATCTCAGCTGGTGCTAAGTGTGTAAGTTGAGTCTTGCATTATAGACCTGGTGCTCTTGTAGATTTGTACTCTATTCAATTGTTGTTGATAACCCAAGGATTGTAGTCCGTAATAAAAAGAAAATTGTACATACAACTTGTGTTCTTTGTGTTCCTTGTGGTGATGATTTATTGAGCATATATGTTTCTGATTTATGTTGTTGATACATGTTCAAATTTAACTGGTTATAAAAGATAACAATATATAATGAATAAAATGGTGATTTCTAACTAAGGAGTGTTGTGTAAAGGGAAGTTTGTGAAAAGAGCCCTACATTGTTCACCTCCCCCATTTTAGTGTAGTCGGTGTGTCCAACATCTCCTACTCGACAACTTTTACCTCAAAGACATGATTGTAAGTTTCAATCTCTCTATTGTCCTCACCTCCCTGACAACGTAGAATCATGACAGGTTTTCCTGAGTGACGAAGGAATTTGCACTTTCATACAAAATGAACCTTTTAAGCCCAAATAAATCATCACCGTTGAGGATGAGAAATTTCCTAAAGGCTTGAATTCTCTCAAAAGTTCATTTTCGTCAAGTGATGTAGGCAACAAAGAAACACATAAGGCATAGGAGTCAAAAAGGAAAGTTGGTGATACCATTTCCTTGAATATTGGGACATCCAAATCTCCATAGATCATTATAATAGGTGCCCAATGTTTTGACGAAGAAAAAACGAAATTCACGGAATTACTTCGTGAGTTTCAAGATGTTTTTTCCTAGTCATACAAGGATCTTCATGGTTTTGATCCTACTCTCATACAACATGCTATTCCTATCAAGGAAGGGAAAAAACTAGTTAGACAAAGGAAAAGACCTATTAATCATGCACTTGAAGCCACCATTAGGAAAGAATTGGAAAAGTTGTTGAAAGATCATATAATCTTTCCAGTTAAGTATTCTAAATGGGTTTCAAATCTCGTCCCTGTTTGGAAAAATACTGGTTAGATCAGATTATGTGTCGATTTCCAGTCATTAAATAGGGCAAGTTTCAAAGACCATTTTTCGCTTCCTGATATGGAGATGATTTTACAACAGGTCACAGGGTCTCAAATGATGTCCTTACTTGATGGTTTTTCTGGATATAATCAAATCAAGGTAAAAAGGATTGATAGATATAAAACCACATTTACCACACGTTGGGGCACATTTTCTTATGAACATGTGCCATTTGTATTATCTAATGCAGGTGCCACCTTTCAAAGAGCTATGTAGATAGATTTTGATGATCTAATCGGTAATATTATCCAATTTTATCTTGATGATTTGATTGTTTATTCTAAAAATCGATTGGATCATTTTGGTCATCTTAGAAAATTTCTCATGTGCTGTAGAAAATTTGGCATTTCTTTAAATCCTTCGAAATATATTTTTAGTGTGACGAAGGGTAAGATTCTTGGTCACATTGTTTCTGATTAAGGGATAAGTATAGATCCTGAGAGGATTATTTTTATTCTAAACCTCCCTTCCCCCACCTCCAAGAAAGAAGTTCAAGCTTTCATGCGAATTATTAATTTTGTTTGTAGATTTGTTCTTGATTTTTTTGTCATGGTTAAACCAATCCATAATATTTTAAAGAAAGATCGTTCTTTTTCTTGGACATATGATGTCAAAAATACTTTCCTTGGGATTAAGAAGGTGATCAGTTCTGCATTGGTTTTTTTGAAACCGAATTTTGAGAAAGATTTCATCGTATATACCAGTGCCACCGAGGAAGAAATTTCTACTATCCTCTTACAATGTGATGACAAAAATAATGAAAAGAATGTAACTTACATGATTCAAAGTCTATCAAATGACGAGGTCAAATACTCTTATATTGAAAAACATTCTTTCTCTCTTGTCAAATCTATAGAAAAATTTCTTTATCTTATTTTGGGAAAACATACGCAGGTAAAAGTCCATTTTCCTGCTGTCAAGCTTCTACTTTCACAAACTTATCTTTCAAGAAAACTTGCACATTGGCTTGCAAAAATTTAGGAGCATGATTTGACAATTATGACTTCAAAGACAATCAAGGGATGAGACATATCCTTTCACTTAGATCAGCATCCTGAACCAAGTGAAGAACTTGACAATAAAGATAACCCTCTTTAGACACTATTTTATATTGAAAATCAAAATCTCTCTATAGCTGAGCATCATTGGTATAAAAATATGGTGTATTATTTGCAGTATCAAAGGTTCCTAGATGAGATGGATCCTCATCAAAGAAGAAGACTCTTCCTTGAATATTCTAAGTATATCATTTTAGGAGACTCCTTGTTTATAATATCTATTGATGGTTTGCTGCTATGATGTGTAAATGATGAGGAAGCACATAAATTATTACACGAAATACATGGATCATCAGCATCTGTCATTCATATTGGTGGCCATTTTTTTGCTAAATATCCTTCTTTTAAAATTATAAGAAATGGTTATTACTGGCCTTTGATCTTTCATGATTCCTATAAATTTGCAAGGTCCTATGATAAATGCCAAAAATGCATTGGTAAAGAACATCTTTCTTCCATGCTCTTACAGCCTGCCCTTCTAGATTTCCCTTTTTCTAAGTGGGGTCTAGACTTTTTTGGTCCAATCAATCCTCCATCCTCTACAGGGCATATCTTTATTTTGACATCCATTGATTACTTTACTAAATGGACTAAGGTTGTCCCTCTTAGACATGTGCAAGATAAACAAGTAATTTCTTTTCTAGAATCTAATATATTTTTCAGATTTGGCCTTCCATTAAAAATCATTACAAACAATGGTCCATCCTTTATTTTTGCAAAATTGACCCAATTTCTGGCTAAAATAGGTGTCAAGAATTTCACTTCATCTACTTATTACCCTCAGGGAAATGGACAAGTAGAGTCAACTAACAAGAATCTGATTAGGATTATAAAGAGAATAATAGAAGAAAAACCTCGTGATGCAGGATCATCGCTCCACCTCATCAGTGCCAGTAAGCCAACACATCAATGCACTTGGAGGAACAGATTCCAAGGAAAGAGAGGCACTATCCTTCTTATTTTGCGCCTAAATTTAAAATTGTTAAATGTAATTAAATGTATTAAATATTTTAAGGCTTAGGAAATCCAATCGATTGTCTTTGTACAGGCCAGATTACTATAATGTGTAGAGTCTCCTTTCATGGCTGAGAGTAAGTAGATATAGATTTGATTCAGAATAGTTATAAATTGGATGTAATTTAATGAAAGTAGGTAGCTAGAGGGAAGGCTCGAGGAACCCCTCTTTTGTTAAAGATTCCTTGTATCAAAATTCATTAGTCAGTTGTTGAATAGAGAAGAGGGGACAAGAAAAAGAGATGGAGACTCTGTAACAGTCCAGCCCTGTAAATTTTTGTACAGAACCGTTTAGATTAATACAAAGAGCAGTTTTTTATGTTCTTGAAGTTTTTATGTGTTTTATGTGTATGTTTGTTTCTGGATGTTTTCTATATTTTTATGAAATGTTGTGGATGTTTCAATATTCCCTTTGCAGGAGTAGGTAGACTTCTCTATCTGTAGTTTCTGAATAGTTTTGGGCTCTTAGGATTGTGAAAGGAGTGCACATCAGAGTGATTGAAAACTCCATGAAGCCAACAAAAGGAATGTGTTTCGAACTCTGTCTCGAGTTCAGAGAAGAGTGTGTCAGGTGGGCACACCAAAAGAATCTCAAACTCAAAAAAAGGGAAAAATATGCAAGGAGTGCACATCAGAGTTGTTGAACACTCTAAAGAAGGCATACCAAAGTTATTGAATACTCTAAGGGCTATGGAAGGAGTGCATTGAGAATTGGCGAAAGGAGTGTGCAAGGAATTAGTTTTAAGTTCTATGAGGAGGTTTCTAGGAGAGCACGACAGATTTATTGAGTACTCTAAGAGCCATGCAAGGAGTGTGAGAGAAGATTCTTTTTAGACTCGTTTCTTAGGTAGAAGAAGTATGAATCTTTGAAGAAGACTCATGTGAAGTGTGCACTAGGACAACACTTAGCCATGTGTTGAGAAAGACTTGAGTAGGAATCTCTACAAGGAGTGCATCAAGCTAGTGCAAGGAGTGCGCCAAAGAAAACATGTTTGAAGTTTAAAAGCTCGGGAGAAAGAGCACTTTGTTTCCAGGAGGGAAAAAGGTCTCGTTGAACGAGAGGTAGAGGATCGATACCCTTATAAGTCCAAGAAAGTTTAAATCTTAGGAGAGATAGAAAAAGTGTGTGTAAATACCTACAAGGAATGTAGAAGGAA
>JASDQU010100701.1:209102-236933 GCA_032191745.1 Picea mariana | reverse complement strand
AATTTTAATTTTAATTTTATGTTATTTCAATTGCAAAATTGTATTTTATTCTTTTTGTTTTAAATGTTATTAAATTTGTTTATATTTGCTTTTTCTATTTTTTTACTTTAGTTTCAATTAAAATTGTTAGTTTTTGTATTGTAAAATTGCTTTTAATTTTCTTTTTAATTTTTTTTATTTTTTATTTTTAAATATGCTTAGAAGTTTATTTTAAAATTGGTTTTAAAATTTTCTTTTTATTATTTCGTTATAGATTTTATTAAAATTGTTTTGTTTTCATTTAAATATTGTTTTTAAAATATATATTTTTGAATTTTTTGTCTTTTATTTTAATTTTAAAGTTTTAATTCAAGATTTTTTAATATTTTTTATTTTATATATATATATATATATATTATTTATTTTTTTGCCTTTTTAAAGTATTTTTTGTCTTTTTTTTTTATTTTTATTTTTATTTTAAATTACATTTTAAAGCTTTTTTTAATGATTCTTTTGTAAAAAATATATATAATTATTTTTTAAATTATTGTTTTTGGAGGAAAATTTTAATATTTTTTTGTTTCTTTTTAGTTATTTTACTTTTTCACATTGTTTTTTTAATCTTTTTTTTTTTCAATTGAATTTATAATATAATTTTTTAAATGTGTTTTTTGGTCATTTAAAAAAAATATTTATTTGTGAAGATTTTGTTCTTTCTATTTATTTGTTTTTTAATGTAAATTAAAAAAATAAAAAATAAAATTTGTAAATAAATTTTCAAGGGACCATTTGGAGTCCAATTTTGGGTTGTTTATTTACATAGGGTGTTTTTTTGTCAATATCACAATTTCAATTAGGTCGCAAATAACTCTGATTTTCACGTTTAGGAAAAAACATTTTTTTTACGTAGCATCACTTTTTGATTTAGGTGTTGATTTTAAGGTTTTTTCTGAGTTACTGTTCGAGTTTCGAAGACCATGTTTGAAAAATGTTGTAATTTTGACCACGTTTAAAAAAATGGTGCTACCGGTAGCACCACTTTTTTATTTGAGGGTTGATTTTCATGTTTTTTATGCAAAAATATGGGTTTTAAGGGCTAGAGTTCTCATTTTGAGGTCACAGTTCTCGTTAAGTCGGTAACTATGTTGGTAGAGGTGACGTGGCAGAGCTAAGTTGGCATATGTTGACGTGGCAATTTCGGATTGGCTGATAGTTGGACGAATTATGTTTCGACACGTGGCATCATTTTGGTTAATGGTGTGGTGCCACGTGGCCCACTCATGGGCTGCCACGTGGCACCGTTGAATTGGTTGCTGGGTCAAAATAATATGGAGTCCGTGGGGATCGAACCTCGGACCTCCCCCCTTTTGGAAGTGCTTTGGTAGAGTGTGGGCTACCACTAGCCCACACGATGGTCCTTGTATAGTCTATGGTTTTAATTACATTTGAAATGTATTGAATTGTGGTTTGGGGAGCATACGGGCTGGGGCTTAGCCCCAGGCCCGGTCGCATACATTTAAATCATATGACCACCATTTTAAATGTGCGCGCGGGAGTTTTGTAATTTTAAATGGATAGCCCCGGTCGTATGTAATACCACATGACCATGTTTTTGGCACGCATTTTAAACAAATCCAAAGCCCGCGGTTTTATGGGTATTACCATATGACCTTGACCTTGGCGCGGGGGTTAAGTTTGGTTTGTAACAAACGATTAGCCAATGGTTTCGAGTGCTTACCCATGTGATCTCGACCTTGGCGGTTAGGGGTTGGGCACGCCCTAACCATCCTACAGTTTGATCCGTTTTTCGGTTATGCGCATGTGTTGGGTTTAAGCACGCGTTTTGGAGCGTGTTCTTGGTTGAGAGCCCAGAGGTGTGTTTTGGAGAACCATAGACAGCAAGCTTGAAGGAAGAGAATGGCATGAGGCCTATCTTCTTCATTTTTTGGCCGAATGAGGTGCCGTAAAAGCCCAGCTAGGGGTTTTTGGACGTTCTAAATCCATTGGCACTATTTTCACAGCCATTTGAAGACTTCTTTTGCAGGTTTTTAACCATTGAAGTTTTCAGGAAGCTCTAGGGAGCTTGAAGCCCTCATTGTTTGAGGTCTTGCTCAGATGAGCCTATGTTTATTTTCTGTGATTGAATAAACATTTTTGACTAATTATTATGCTCTGAACACTTTGGGATAGGTTCTAGATCCATTTGAGGACTTTTACAGGTGTTTTTTCCAAAGAGAAGCTCAGGGAAGCTTAAGGCCACATGTAGAAGAGGTCATGCCCGGATGATCCATGATCCGTTTTTAGAGTTTTATTAGTCATTTTTGGGGTTTTTATGTATTTTGATCCCAATGGTATAGTCAGAGTTTCCATTGGAGTTGAGAAGCATCTTGTAAAATAATATTTGACAAATTAATCCTAGAGAGCCAAGTCCATTGATGGAGGCTCAAGGAGATGTAGCCCGGAGAGGGGTGAACTCCTTTATCATGTTGTTATTGTTGTGAGTTTGATGGTTTATTTGCTGCAAGTTATGTTGCTATGTGTTTATTTAAAGCACATATTTAACCATTTAAAAAAAACATTTTCTCACACATAAGCATTTGCAAGAAGATACATAAATTTGGCACATAAACTATCTTGCATATTTTAACACATGAAGGAAGGTCCTGTAAATTTTATTTTAATGAGGTAGAGGGTGCTTGCATAGCATAACAAGTCAGCCTTCTATTTTCAGATCAGGTGGTATCAAAGCACAGTTTGTTTTGCTCATGTATTTGCCATTGATAGCTTGAGATTTAGTTGTTGGTATTTGTGCAAGTTTTGTGTTGAAGTTTGATATCTTCCAAGGATGGAGGAAGCTTCAAACATTGATAGTTCTCATACATCTTCGTTATCTAGGTTCTTTGACAAGGAGATGTTGAAGGAGATTCTAACCATGAGAGATGTGATGAAAAAGATGTGTGAAGATAGAAAGGAGAGCATTGCCCTTGAAGAGCAGTTGATGGCCATGAAGAAGGAGAAAGACCAGCTTCTTGAAAAGTTGCATGAGATGGAGATTCAACTCCATGAGGCAAAGGAAGCCCTTATCAAGTACATGCATGAACATAAGGTATGCAATGTTAGTTTATCTTCTAATTCCTCTCAAGAGGAATGTTTTGGTGTTTTTGAAAATCACACAAGAGGAATAGGGTCCAAGTTATTGTTAAAAATGGGCTATGAAGATAAAGGGTTAGGCAAGTATGCACAAGGCATTGTTGAGCCTATTGTTGTTGAAGAGAGACCCAAGTATTGTGGTCTTGGATATGAACGAAGAAATGGAGAAAATTCCAAAGTTGAGGAGACAAGGGAAAAAGTTCCAAGAACAAATTTTGTTTCAAGTTCACCTCCTCAAGAAGGCTATAAAGGTGAAAGTTCAAGAACTTTTGTTGAAAGTTCAATCTCTCCAGCATGCAAAGCTTGTGTTAAAGATGAATGCAAATGTGTGAAACAAGAAAGTTGTGACAACGATGAGGACAAGAGCACTATTGTTGGTCTTCAAAGGAGAGCTTGTAACTCTTCAAATTCACCTCCTCGAAGAGGCGATAAAGGTGAATGTTCAAGGTATAATTCTGCTTATCATTCAGTTGCTTTTGATTATGTTAAGCATGATAAATTTGTATGTAAAAATGGAAGAAGGAATCCATGTACATATTGTGGTTTATATAACCATCATATTTCAAAATGTTGGAAAAGGTTAACTGCTTTCAGGAAACTTTATAAGCAAAGACAATGTGAAAAGATGATGCAAAAGATTTGCACTCATTGTCAGAAGCGGGGTCATCTCATTGACCAATGTTGGACATTGCATCCAACTACTCATCCACAGCACAAGAGGCAGATGGATAAAGAGATTGGCAAGAATGGAAGAGGAGATTCCATCATCGATGTGAGTCAAGATGATTCACAAGAGGACGATTTTCAGAAGAAAAAGTCACCATTGAGTTGGCTTGGTAAGAAATGGTTAGATTTCTTGAGCAAGTAAGGCTTGCAATTTTTGTTGTAGATGCATATTTCAGCCTTATGTATGCATTTATGTTGAGAGTATGACAAGTTGCAGCAGTTTATCATAACTTGTATGATGCAAGTTTGCATGTGAATGCAATTCGTGTGAAGGCATTCTTGTTGTTTCACAACGTCGCCAGGAGAATGTAAAAGATGGATATCATGTTCAATTGTTATAGCCATATATCTTTTTTATATTCAGCTCTTATGTACCCACATGTTTTGGGTTTATGCACTTATGTTTGTACTGGAAGGAGAGTTGAAGAGTCATGCACATGCATTTGTTTTTGTATGTGTAAGCAGTGAACCTGGTGATAGTTCATCATGAATGACTCATGTTTGTAACATGATTGTGTATCATGTTTGTCGACTTGTCATTTTGGAAAGGTTGATATGTTTCAAATGAGTCTCGACTAGTGTTGATGATTGTCTGACGACTATGTTGTTTCGATAATGTTTTTCGACTTGTGTTTAGTCGATGGTGTTTGTTGGCTTGTAAGTTGATTTTGAGTACACCAAGATGTAGGAAAATGCCATGTGCTTTGATGAAGCACAAGATGCGACCATTTGCTTGAAGAGAAAAAAGACTTTGTTGGCATCATTTTCAGTCTTGTATAAATTTGTTTTCAAGATTGATGGTTTTCTTAGCTTGTGACAAGATGTCGCAAGAAAGTTTTTGCATCCATTAGAGAGCTGATTGTGTTGATGTCAAATAGTTCACAAGAGGGACTTGATTCTCAGTGGGAAGGTTGGTAGTATTCCAAGAACAAAGAGAACAATGGGTCAGCAGCAGCCAGAGAACAGTGGTTGAGGGACATAGCCAGTTGCAGTGCAAGGCATGTCAAAGTATCCAGGTGATTGTCAAAAAGACTTTTCAAGTAGAATCAGTTGATATAACTTGAAAGAAGAAGAGTATTCAAGCTCAGACAGATGATCATAAGACTTTGTGGGTCCAAAATCCTTTCAGTGGGAAGGTGTGATCAAAATCTGGACCAGGGGTCAAATTTTAGCTCAAAAATAAAAGTTCTCGGAATTGCCTCAAAACAAATGATGGCGTAGCCCTCATCGTTACAAACCCAACGCAACTCGTTTGGGTTCAAACGGACGTCGGGAGCGAGAGATATCGCGATCTGTTCGAATCGTCAAACGGGTAAAAAAAAGGGACGCTGACTGTGCAGTCCATACAGTCCGTACAGGATGATGTGGTAGAGGTCGTATGCTGATGTGGCAGAGGTGATGTGGTAGAGATGAGTTGGCATATGATGATGTGGCAATTTTGGATTGGCTGACAGTTGGACGAATTATGTTTCAACACGTGGCATCATTTTGGTTAATGGTGTGGTGCCACGTGGCCCAGTCATGGGCTGCCACGTGGCATCATTGAATTGGTTGTTGGGTCAAAATAATATGGAGTCTGTGCGGATCGAACCCCGGACCTCCCCACTTTTGGCAGCGCTTTGGTAGAGTGTGGGCTACCACTAGCCCACACGGTGGTCCTTGTATAGTCTATGGTTTTAATTACATTTGAAATGTATTGAAATGTGGTTTGGGGCACATCCAAGCTGGGGCTTAGCCCCAGCCCCGGTCGCATACATTTAAATCATATGACCACCATTTTAAATGTGGGTGCGGGAGTTTTGTAATTTTAAATGGATAGCCCCGGTCGTATGTAATACCACATGACCGTGTTTTTGGCGCACGTTTTAAAAAAATCCAAAGCCCGCGGTTTTATGGGTATTACCATATGACCTTGACCTTGGCACAGGGTTTAAGTTTGGTTTGTAACAAATGATTAGCCCATGGTTTCGGCTGCTTACCCATGTGATCTCGGCCTTGGCGGTTAGGGGCTAGGCGCACCCTAACCGTCCTACAGTTTGATCCATTTTTCAGTTATGCACGTGTGCTGGGTTTAAGCATGCGTTTTGGAGCGTGTTCTTGGTTGAGAGCCCAGAGGTGCGTTTTGGCGAACCAGAGACAGCAAGCTTGAAGGAAGAGAATGGCAGGAGGCCTATCTTCTTCATTTTTTGGCCGAATGAGGTGTCGTAAAAGCCCAGCTAGGGGTTTTTGGACGTTCTGAATCCATTGGCACTGTTTTCACAGCCATTTGAAGACTTCTTTTGCAGGTTTTTTAACCATTGAAGTTTCAGGAAGCTCTAGGGAGCTTGAAGCCCTCATTGATTGAGGTCATGTTTTGGTGAGTCCAAGTTTGTTTTCTGTGACTGAATAGTCATTTTTGGCTAATTGTTATGCTCTGAACACATTGAGACAGGTTTCGGAGGCTTTTGAGGACTTCTATAGGTGTTTTTTCCAAAGAGAATCTCAGGGAAGTTTAAGGCCACATGTAGAAGAGGTCATGCCCGGATGATCCATGATCCGTTTTCAGAGTTTTATTAGTCATTTTTGGGGTTTTTATGTATTCTGATCCCAATGGTGCAGTCAAAATTTCCATTGAAGTTGAGCAGCATCTTGTAAAATAATATTTGACAAATTAATCCCAGAGAGCCAAGTCAATTGATGGAGGCTCAAGGAGATGTAGCCCGGAGAGGAGTGAACTCCTTTATCATGTTGTTATTGTTGTGAGTTTGATGATTTATTTGTTGCAAGTTATGTTGCTTTGTATTTATTTAAAGCACATATTTAACCATTTAAAAAAACATTTTCTCACACATAAGCATTTACAAGAAGATACATAAATTTGGCACATAAACTATCTTGCATATTTTAACACATGAAGCAAGGTCCTGTAAAGTTTATTTTAATGAAGTAGAGGGTTCTTGCATAGCATAACAAGTCAACCTTCTATTTTCAGATCACCATTCTCTCCAAGCTTTTTCATGGATTCTCTGTATTCGTATCTACATTCCATATTGTCATATTTGCCTCCGGAGCCACCTAAAAGATGCCTTCTCTTGAGGATTTTATCGAATCCATGACACAAGAGAAAACCAAGCTCATCAACATGGGCACAATAAAAGGCCCAAGGGTGCATGCACTCACTATGCATGATGGCAGCCATAAATATAGGAAATATAAATATAAATATAAATGGAAAGCTAATGCACATCCGAAGAAGGAAGGGTACACAAAACCCTTCACTGATGCCTCTGGATCTAAAGGGGAAAAGGGAAGAAAAGGGGAGAAATGCACGTACTGTCACAAAGGATTCCATTCAGAATTTGCATACATGAAAAAAAAAATAGAGATGATGTCTCAAATATTTTAGCAAAACAACCTTGGATATCGCATCCCTGAGGGTGCCAAGAAGAAGAATCCAGAAGATTTGAATTCCAAGAAAGGAAATTCTAGCCATGTCTTGATTGCCATCAAATCCTCTCTCGATGCTTGGATAGTTGATTCAAGAGCATCACATCACATGGATGCCTCAAAATCAGTATATTCTTCTTTGGATGCATGCAAAGGTCCTCCTATTCTTATGGGGGACAACTCTTTTGTCGAATTCACTGGCAAAGGAAAGATTGAACTCACCAACGGAAGCCTTGAGAACGCGTTGCATGTTCCAAAACTTTTTGTCAACCTTCTCTTCGTGTATCATATGACTAATTCTAGAACCGAAAAAAAAATTCATCTTCACACCAAATTCCATGGACATATACGACATGCAAACCAACTCCAGGGTTGCTACTGGTGAGGTAAATCATCATTCTAGATTGTATACATTTTCTGAATTCATTGAACCTGATTATGTGTTATTGCTTACTCATGCTAATGAAAGTAGTAGGATATGGCATGAAAGGTTTGGACATATGAATTTCAGATACATGCAACAACTTAGCAAGCACAAATTAGTTGATGTTCTACCAGACATCCATTTCTCCAAGGGAGTATGTGAGGGATGTGTTCTTGGAAAACACCCTCAGGATAAATTCGACAAAGGAAAGTCTTAGCGAGCTTCTGCACCTTTAGATCTAATCCACAGTGACCTTATGGGTCCTTTTTTGCATCCATCCATCAACAAAGCGAGGTTGGTTTTCATTTTTGTTGATTATTTCTCATGTTTTACATGGATCTACTTTCTCAGGCAAAAATCTGAGGTCTTTCAACACCTTAAAGATTTCAAACCCTTGGTTGAGACACAAACCGGAAAAAAGATCAAAGTCCTCCAAACTGATAACGGGGGAGAGTATGTGAATCATGAGATCCATAATCTTCACCATGAGGCAGGGATTCAGTTGCAACACATGGTTTCCTATACTCTGCAGCAAAATAGAGTTGCTGAGTGGAAAAACCGATCTCTAAAGTAGATGGCATCTTGCATGCTGCATGCAAAGTCACTACCACAGAGACTATGGTCCAAAGCACTTAACTGTGAAACATACATCCAAAATATATCTTCCCATAGATTTTTCAAGGATAAGATCCCCTATGAGGCTTGGAGTGGCCTCAAATTGGAAGTGACCCACTTTCGCATTTTCGGTTCACGTGCATGGGCCCGAATTCCCTCTGAAAAGAAGAAGGCACTTGATCCACGAAGCACTAAGTGAATTTTTGTTGGATACCCAACGATGTGAAGGGATATCATCTTATTAATCTTTCCTCGGACCGGCTCATCATTTAGTGTAGTATCCATTTCGAGGAAAGTGTCTCGCATGTACCTCAGCAACCACATGCAGACACCTTCACTCTTCCACCTATCCAAGATGATGAGAATGCACATGTCGAATCTTCTTCAGACGAGAGTTCTGATTCAGAGGACTCAGATGATTCAGATTCAGAGTCAATATAGTTAGATCCAGAGTCAGAGCATCCAGATGTATTTGCAGAGTCAGAGCATCCATATGAAGTTACAGTGCCAGAGTAGAGGCCCAAGTGGGCACAAACTACTCTTCAGGATGCAGGGGATCTTGTTGGTKATCTAGTCGATACTAGGAGGAATTTATTTGATTTCGAGGAGCCTCATGTTGCACTCACTTCCACTRAACCATTCCCTTCTAGGCATATTTTGGTTCAGTCTTCAGATCCACAATCTTATGGYGAGGCTACTAGAAATACCTTTTGGGAATCCACCATGTAGGAGGAGAACAACTCCCTCCTTGAGAACCAGACTTGGGATCTRGTTTCCCTTCCTTCTGGGAGGAAACTTGTCAGATGCAGATGGGTCTACAGGACCAAGATCGCAAYAGATGGATAGATCAGTAGATACAAAGCCAGGCTTGTTGCCAAAGGATTTCAACAAGTTCATGGTATTGACTATGATGAGACCTTCGCTCTAGTAGCGAATATGGATTCCATACAATTGGCACTTTCCATTGCGGCA
Organism: Picea mariana; assembly: GCA_032191745.1. Taxonomy (NCBI): domain Eukaryota; kingdom Viridiplantae; phylum Streptophyta; class Pinopsida; order Pinales; family Pinaceae; genus Picea; species Picea mariana. The sequence continues at coordinate 227,641 of JASDQU010100701.1, read as the reverse complement.
GCCAAGGGATGGAAAGTYCATYAGATGGATGTGAAGAATGAATTTATTCAYGGTGATCTCTCTGAGGAGATCTACATGGAGCAGCCCCAKGTATTTATGCAGGACTCATCTTTGGTCTGTCGACTAAAGAAGTCACTTTATGGCCTCAAGTAGGCTCCGAGGGCATGGTATGCCAAGATGGATTCCTACCTGTTGCCATAGAACTTTGTACATTGTAAACCAAACCCAAATGTCTACATGCTTAGAATGAATGATTCACTTCTACTTTTAATTATGTATGTCGATGATTTGTTGATCACCGGGTGCTCGACTTCAACGATTGTTGCAGTCAGGAGGATTCTACATGATGGTTTTTGATGATGGACATGGGTCCACTACACTTCTTCCTTGGACTCGAGATCAGTAAGGATGCATCAGGCATCAAATTGTCTCATGACAAGTATGCACAAGATCTCCTTGAGATATTTCATATGACAGACTGCAAGTCTGCTCTGACTCCTTTCCTATCAGGATTCAAACTTGAGGATGGCGGGTAGACTCTACTGGTTGACAACACACTGTATAGACAACTAGTGGGGATCGTATTGTATCTCACACACTCCAGACCAAACCTCTCATATACAGTTGGTGCATTTTATAGGTTCATGCAAGAGCCACATGAGCTACATTGAAAGGCTACAAAGCATATCCTTCGATATGTACATGGCACCATCACCTTTGGGATTCATTATGAAGCATACTCTACATTAGATCTCTTTGGGTTTACTGATTCCGACTGGGCTGGCGATAACATTGATCAAAATTCCACATCTGGTTACTCACTCAATCTTGGTTCCAGGCCTATCTGTTGGTCGAGAAAGAAGCAAGCTACCATTACTCTATATTCATCCGAGGCCGAGTACAGAAGGGTAGTTAACATAACCATTCAGTCTATGTGGCTACAACATTTTCTCACTGAGTTGGGAATTCAATTTCATCAGTCGATCATCATCTAGTGTGACAACCAGAGCACTCTGAAGTTCTATAGAGATCTAGTTTAGAGGCAATGAACAAAGCACATTGAGATCCACATGCACTAAATCCAGGACTTAGTACATGAGGGAATCATCGAATTACAGTTCTATTCTTCAACAAAACAGACGACAAACATATTCACCAAGACCTTCACTAAGCATAAGTTCCATTCTCTGTGAAGTCGTCTTCGAGTGAAGGACACAGTTGCCTAGCAACTGTAGTTCTTCTTTTTACATACATTGTACCTTGAGGGGCGGGGGGTTTCCCATGAGGTTTTCCCTCTTTCCTCACTTTATTTTCAATGTATCTTTTTTATTTGGGTACCTCACATGGCCTCGTTGTCGGGACCCATTCTTTATTTTCACCATAGTGATGTTCAAGGGGGTTGTTGGAGTTACTTCACACACACCTAGGATTTATTTTTCCTAAGGGTTTTCCTTGTTTATTATTCATAATTAGTCATTATCCATTCTCCTATAGTTTAAGAGAGAATATTCCACTTGGAGAATATTCTCTTTCAGTTGACACTTCAGTTTGATTAGTTGAGTTGAGTTTAGATGCTGCATTGGTTTTGTCACCATGCAACATTGGGATCATCACCATGATAATGCGACCTTTCCTTGGTATCATCACCAGAGTGGCACAATATCCTTGATTCCCTGAGTTAACTCCTCACTACTCTCTGTTCAGTCAGTTAACTGAAGACTAGTGGACTAGTTAACTCAACTAGGTGGCAGTTCACTCCCGTAACTACTTGAGAGACTAGACTAGGTGGAAGTTCACTCCCGTAACTGTTGGTGTGTGTCCAGATCACTCTAGACCACCACTATGGTGCAATGGTTCTTCTCCAGTGCACACTCATTGAGTTATAAATAGTATATCATGTGTAAATTATTCATTATTCATAACGGTTAATAAGAATTCTTTCATTCTTTCTCTCCTTCTTATTATTTCTCCAATTCTCTCTGCAAATGTGTGTATTATTGTTTAGCTAGATATATTTTGTGTAGGTTCAACACATTTACAGAAGGAACATGCAGAGGAGGAGGATAGATCCCAATCGTCATATCTAGGTGCGTGGATCGACAACCATCATATCCAGCTAAGTAGCGCAGGGTTTAACGCATGAATTCCTTTGAACTTTGTAATTTCATCCTTTTTATGTTATTGTTGTAGAGGAGACAATCCTATGGAAGTCCCGAAGCCTGAAGTGAATCGAGGTTGTTCATCAGTGAAGCCACCTGTCAGTGGATTAGGGTGGTTTGGCATAACAACAGTCTAGAAGAACTGGACCCTTGTGCGAAGGAAAGGGAGTCCCGAAGATCTGAAGGCCGGAGCACATCCTGGCCATTAGTGCAGGAGAAACATGGTGACAGATCTCACCATTCGGGAGAACAATACTTTGACGAATTTTGTGTATTGGGTGCAAAGGATTTGGAACCCCTGAAGTTCCAAAGTCTGGAATCAAATATGGTCCATTGATTAGAAGGGACACATGCTAGTGGATCGTGCAGTCCAGAAGACCATCCATCCAGGAGGACATCAATGTAGGATTCTTGAAGACTACCGAAGCTCCGAAGAGCGGAGTGCATATGGGTTGTAAGATGTAGAGGACACATGGTGCTATATCCCATGGTCCAGAACCCCAGTACTTCGGAGGAATAGAGGTGAAAGGTCCCAAGAATCCATAACTCTTGAAGGTCTGATTCAGCAGAGAAAATCTCGACCGTTGATTGGGAGGAAAGACGTGGTAGTAGATCCTAAAATCCAGAGGTTGGGAGACTCACTGCTCCAGATGAAATCAAAGTGTAGTGTTTACGAGGATTATCGAAGGCATAAAGGTCAGAGTCCATCCTAGTCATCATTTTTCAAAGGAAACGTGGCGCTCGATCCAATACTCTAGAGGTTTAGCACTCGGGGGGGTATCACAAGTTGGAAGAGTAGCTCGTATTCTAGAAGCTCGGAGTTGTGAAGCTAGGGAAATCTGTCGATGTGGTGGTGGAATAGGATTCGTCTGATCAACCATTTTGGTGTTTGGCACTTCGCGAGTGTTGTGTGTTTCTGAGGTCATAACTCTCGAAGCCCGGAGTTGCGAAGAAGATCTTGGTCGTTGATGGCTGAGGATTTTGGACCTTTGATCTTTTTCCTTCGGAGGTTCACCAATTCGACGCTCCGAGGGATTGGAATTCTGGGGTTTTGAGAACCTTTGAAGTCTGGAGGCCCAAAGTAGATCTACACCGTAGATCTGTGGAGAAGTGTGAGTCGTTGGATCCCCGAGTTTTTCGGAGGCTCGGCACTCTGGGAGCATAGAGTGTTGGAGCGGTTCAGGTCATCGAAGCTTGCATTCCCGAAGTCATCATGAGCTATAGATCTCGACGAGAAGTTGAGACCGTCGATACTTTCTCTTTTTCAGTGGTTTGTGTGTTCGACGGTTCTGGAGCGAGGAGAAGCTGAAGCTCCCAAAGCCCGAAGTGTCCGTATTTTTAAAAGAGCGCCTTTTGGGTTAGTGCCTAGTCATAGTGCGTAGTCACATGAGGATTTGGATGAAATGAAAGGGGCTACGGCCTGAATTAGATTTACAATATTTTAAATGTAAAAAGGGGCTTAGGAAAAGAGCCCACGAGTCTAGCATTAGACTTGCACATAGAGTTAAAGGACCTGTGTAAAGGATTTTGGGGGTTCAATAGGGCCTCAAGACTTGATCCAACTCTTGATTGTGAACGATCCTAGATCGGGAGGTCGAGTGGACCCCAGGTGAGGGAGGGGGTCTGCATCACATCTCCAATGGAACACACTTCTAACTTATTCTCTTTGGGAAGACCGTACAACAACCAAATCAAGTATAGGATTTACTCCCTTTTAGCTCGTATAAAGCTAAGAGGTTATTCTACCTATCGAACTAGAGATTTCTTCCTTACAGTTGATGTTACAAGGTGAAGAATTAAATTCTTCTAATGTTTCCCAAAGGATAAATACATTGGTAGCCCTGGAAGAACAAAGGAATTTTTCCTTGGAAAATATGAAAATGAGGCAGTAAATGGTGAAGAAGTATTTTAACAAACGAGTAAAGGCATGTTGAATTTAAGATTGATGCCAATGTATTACTATGGGACTCAGCCCATGTTGAGAGAGGGAGACATTCTAAATTCCAAAAGTCATGGTTAGGTCCTTTCAAAATTGCTTTTATCCTTGACTCAAATTCATATCTTCTTAAAGACATGGATGCGTGACTGTCTTCTTACAGTACCTATGGTTCCCACTTGAAACATTATGTGGAACCAGCCTGATCACTGACTCTATTTTGTCTAAATATTATTGTTGTACATATTTTTGTCTTATGATTTTCTTGTCACTCTGTTTTATTGAATTTTATTTTTTGTTGTTTGTTTTGCATGGTCATCAGAAATAAAGTATGGATCATTTTTTTCCATAATTATGTCATCATGTAAGTATTGTTGATCAATGAAAATAATATAGACATAGTTGTTACGATATCTTCCTTTTGAGACATTGATGCAATATATTTTTTCTTTCAATATTGTTGTAGTATAGTTGGTTTTGTTTTCTTCCCTATTTTTGCTATCGCTTTCTTCCCTCCATCCTGATATTCAAGAGCATATCAGAAGCATGCTACTTGAAATTTTAAAATTTTTATCAGTTATGAACCTTATTGATTTTTATGCATACAAGATCAATTCCCCTCATACATCTCACTTTCCATAATTTATTCCCTGAAGTCCCATATCATCATTTTCCTTAAACCATCATTTTCCCTGTGTTGCATAATTATTTTCTGAACATTTTCAATTACCTACTTCTACTGGTCTGTGGAGCCAAGCATTATGAGTTCTAAATATGTTGAGAACATATTTCCCTATGGAGTCAATGGTTTGTTGAAGCCCAAAAGGACAACATAAAATTTCTACATGAAAATGAGTTGCAATGCATTATTACTTATATATATTTTAAATAATACTAGATAGGTGGTACCCCTTTCGAAAAATAATGATAGACAACACTCATTTTATTGCACTCATGATTACCTTATGAGAAAGACTCTACAGGTTGAGAATAATGGGAGATCCTAACCTGTTTCTATGTACAACTAAGGGATGCTAGGTGTGTTAGCAATTTGATGTTAAAACGGAGAAAGTGTTTATTTTATTAAACATATTAGTTTACTCTTGCTACACCTAGATTTTGATTTATTACTCCAAATACAAGCCACATACAACTTATGGTATATTTATGTATATGGGAAGAATGACTATTATGTTGAATGTAATACTCCACTAGCAAGAAATGTGGGACATGTTATTTCAGTTCTAAGTGTTAAATGGGCATACTATTTCTATGAAATTCATATGAGAGGTCGATTTAACTATGAGTTTGGAAATTGTATGTTATGTTGGAAATAAAAAGAAAGTACACTTGCTATGGAAACTCCATAGCAAGTGTACTTTCTTTTTATTTGAATTTCATAACTAAGAATAAAAGAGCAAGGCATAGGCTTCACCTTGTAGCTAGGTATTCCTAGGATACATATTATGTTCATTGTGTGGATGGTCTATTATTTGTTGAGCTTCTTTCATTTTGATTTGAGTTTATTCAAGAATATCTTATGCATTAAGCTAGTAATATTAAATATGAAATTAAAGTAAAATAATGCATAATAAAAAATAGCATAATATTGTAAAATTTGTAGTGAAGAAATATTTCCATGGAATATCTATGAGAATTTATAAATCAATGTGATAAACAACAAAGTCTAAAGTAAATGCTTAATACATATATGGAAAATATTAAGACCAACATATGAAGGATAGAAATAATGAGAAAAAAATTAGTTGAAAGAAATTGTGTTTATAATATTTGATGAAAATGGAATATTATTTTATTTGGAAATACATATAAAGAAGTGTATTAAACTTTAAATAATTTTGAGAAGTAAAAACCAAATATAAAATATTATTTTATATTTTATAAATCTATGTGCTATATTATAAGTTTATATATATATATATATATATTAAAAATTTTATTTAAATTTAATATTGAAATATATTTTCCCTTGGATGGGTTGCCATGCAGAGTAGGAGGGGTATGGGGAGCAACATCAGGAGGGGTCATTAATAGCGGCAACTCGCCCTCATATCCTCATCATTTATGATGGGTATAAATCCAAGCGACCTTCACCATTTGATGAGGCCTCTCACTAGCGTGAAGAGAACGGCCAGCCAGAGCATTAAGACCACAGCCTTAATGGCTATATCTACCATTTTCATCCTTATCAGCATTCTCGGTGGCTTTGAGATGATTTGGAAGGTTGCAGAGCCGAACGGGGACAACAGCGCAATGGGCATTCCGGCATTAGCTCTAGTTCTAAGCATGCCACGAGCAAGGGGGCAGCCTCGCAGAGGCGCAGGGTGGTACGCGGCCGACTCATGATGGAAGAGGCAAAAGAAGTTTGAGAGAGCATTGTCTCTAGCCAAGAGAAGGAGACCCAGGAAGTCCAGAGGAACAGGGATGCCTCCTATGGCGTATGTCAAGGAGATTCCTCTGAAGGAATCCCTCCAAAATTTCTCAGAGAACCTCCTTTTCATGGTTTCGGACAATTGGAATCCCCCCACTTGTTTTGGAGCAGACACCATGACCCCTAGTCCAAGAGCTGAACACGGTCCTAGTGGCACTCCAGTTGAGGAATTTACACCTTGTTTGGTAGAGGAAGAGATGCAGAGAGGTAGCAAAGAAAACATCCACGAGTCTCCTGATGAATTGGGGCCGCAGAGTCGGCAACAAGCGCACCAGGAGGAGGCCGACGTGTAGAATTCGCAGCACCAGCCACCACTTCTTCACCTGGAGCACCTGAATCTGATCTTCGATGTCCGCAGCATGGTGGACGACCAGATCTTTAGAGCCATTCGCATCAATCAACGCCTGGATATGATGTACGCCGCCTACTCCAGCGCCACCCCAAGGCGACAATGCCCCACCTATGCTCAGGTCTACGCCATCCCATTCAGACACAGCAAGGAGGAGGATGACCACGAGGACACCAGCTAATAGGTTTTCTTGTTTGTTCACTGCTCAAAACTCTTTTTTTTTTTTTTTATGCATAACAGAGCTGCAACTCTTCTAGTTTATAGCAATGGTAGCGATAGTATAGGCATGAACAGACTAATACTAAGACTGGCCATGCACCCTGGTTTCCTTCGGGCAGGGTGGCAGCCTAACATTTTGAGTTTGGAAGCTAGCTTGGAATGGTCAGCTGTCTCGGTTTCCTTAACAGGCGGGACAGCTGGCACCTCAATGGCACACTGTAACTTTGCAATATCAAAATAATAGGAACTGCCCTTTTTTACTTAAAAAAAATATATATTGAAATATATTTTTTTATTTTTCAATATTCTATTCATATTAATTAATGACATGTTGTGCTTATTATGAATAAATTGTGAAAATGATTTTCAATACTGTTGTTAATTTAAATTGATAAAACTTAAATTTTATAGAAAACAAAAATAAATAACAAAGAAATAAATTATAATGGATTAAGCTAATTCGGAGTAGTTGGAGTTTTGCATGGATCAAAGTTCCATGCATTTCAGAACCTTACACCAAAAGTTTTGCCCCATTTTAAACCAACCTACATGCTCACAAAATCAATTAGACTTCTGGATTGACTGGAAATTTAAAATAGTATAGTTGAAAAACATGCCAAAAAAATAACTATAAAAAGAAGATTGCTCCAGAATTAACCCACTCCAATAACATTAAGTATATGAAAATATTTCTAAAACTACCCAACTTGTCTCTTCAAGTCCAAAAAGCTCACAAAAGTACCCAACTTGTCTCTTCAAGTCCAAAATGCACACAAGTTCCATATCTGAAGCAACAATAAGTATATGAAAACATTTCTAAAACTACCCAACTTGTCTCTTAAGTCCAAAAGGCACACAAGTTCCATATCTAAAACAACAAAAATAAGTCAATTGTCATGGTTTCAGTACAGTACTAACTGAGAAGACTGTTCAGTGGTGCTTTTTCTTCCATGTTATGCGCACTAGTGTCTTATTTCGCGTTTGGTAAAGGCTGGAATCCCTAGCATGCAAGTTATTCTTTATTTGAAAGACACGCGAGACAAATAATTTCAATACATCTCCTTTTTCTTTCCAAATCGAATTTCAACGAATAATCTCAGAAGCTCTGGTTTAATACAATCACTCTCATCAGAAGATTACGCGTTATTTTGATGTTATCAGAAGATTACGCGTTATAAAACGATATCCGTCGGAAGGGACCACTGTGATCAGTGTCTACCCAAAATACTTAAAGCCAGTCTGCTTCTTGACTGTGTAACAAAGCTTCCTGCACCTGCACGCCATGACAGTAAATTTAATTATTGATCAAAGGCTTAGGAGGCATAATTGCCTTCTGACGAAGAATATAATTTATAGAAGAATATTAATTCTGTTCAGCTATCATACCACTTTTGTCACGGAAGCCGTATCCAAGAAGTTTTCGGCATTATTTTTTTCGTCAACAAACCCTACTCTGCTGTTAGGTCGTCCGAGTCGAGGCTGCCATAACGTTGAAGTTTTGCATTGCAATTAAGAGCACCCGCTTGAGGCGTTTCGTGACAGAAAAGTAAAATCGTGAAGTGATTTTCATGCAGAGACCGGGGACCTCCTTCTGGCTCTCCCTCAGACAGACCAACCGTCCGGTCCTCTCTGATAATAATGTTATTACTGTGATTGCAAAGTTTAACTAACTCTGAGATCTTTATTGCGATGCAAGCCAACTATTCCACGACCAAAACTAGGAGTGCAACGGGTGCTTTCAGGGCTGTGACTATCGACTCCCTGCCGAGCACAATTATGATGTAAATGAGATGAACTGGAAAAGCGTTAACGTTTAACTGAACCCGTGTTCTATGTTACGAGAAAAGAGAAAGCCGTTGGATTTAAACGGGATACAAAGATTCGTTACTTTGGATTTCTTGTTTTTTTCCAAAGAAACCTTCTTCCACGGCCGTTTATCTGTCATTGTACTTTTTTGTTTTTCTGGTACACCCACTATTTCAAAATGACCAGTCTCTTTCAACTTTCACCAAGAAGACAAGAAGTCCAAACTCTTTAACGATCCATTTAAATTTCTTAAACTTCTCTACCATCAAGAAATTATGGATCACCTTCTTTAAATTGAATAACAATATATCAATACTATAAATAAAAAATTATACTTTCTCAATGAAAAAAATACAATAATATAAATATTAAAATGTTTATTAATTTTTTTTTTTAATGAAAATAACTTGAGAGTACATTCAACAATTCACAAGCTAGATATACTAGAAACTTGTGATTTGGTAAAGGTCTAGGTGTCCGGAAGCCCATCGAAAATTTGTGACTTGGTAAGGGCCTAGGAAGTCCATCAGGATGGACTTGTGACTTAGCAAGGGCCTAGGCATCCCGAAGCCCACCCGAAACTTGTAACTTAGCAAGGGCCTAGGAAACCCACCAGGGTGGGCTTCTAACTTAACAAGGGCCTAGGCATCCCAAAGCCCACTGGAAACTTGTGACTTAGAAAGGGCCTAGGAAGACCATCGGGGTAGACTTGTGACTTAGCAAGGGCCTAGGCATCCTAAAGCCCACCAAAAACTTGTGACTTAGCAAGGGCCTAGGCATCTCGAAGCCCACCGAAAACTTGTGATTTAGTAAGGGCCTAGGTGTCTCGAAGCCCATCAAGGTGGACCTCTATCCCAGAAGTCATTTACCTTTCTAGCCTTATTACAATGGGCCAACATGTACATACTCTACCGCCCTCTCGATTTGAACATGTGACCTCCTAGGAGGTAACACATGCTCTTAACCATTAGGCCAACTCAAGTTGTACATTAAAATGCTTATTATTATGATGGCCAAGGAGTTCTTTGAAGGGGAGCGTTCTATTCCAAGCTTCATCACCTATCAAAGAAGTATGAGAGCATCTCACGTGTCAAAATTGTTTTTAAAGGGGTAGCACCTATGCCATCTTGTGTTGTCTCTCACTAGCCTCTAACAACCCACCATATGTCTTTGTTATTATACCTATTACAAACAACCACATGCACACCGAGTCGATTTGATCTACCTATCGGCTTTGATTTGTTCCTCATCACCAATATTTTTGTTGCAACGTTGTAGCCTCCCTCACAGATGGCTTCTTTTTAATCCCCCATTCTTTCCAAGTCAATAGGCATGAACCAAATGTGATAGTAGTTACTAATGTGACTCAAATCAATGAGGACCAACCGAAATTTAGCTACTCCTCACATTAACTAGGCAACATATCAAAGAAGGAAACTTAGGCCAAGCTATAATCCCACCTTCACACCATTTTTCTTTTCAACCATTCATGAAATCCATCAAAACCCAATTGAAATTTCACCCATTTTTTTATAGAAAAGTTGAAATGCCCGTTATTTGTTGCTAGCTTCATCGAAATTATTCATCAAACCCTATATTATCATCTGAGAAGCCACTCCACAAGATATTTCATGATATGCAATGAGGGGAAACCCTATTAGATCGTTGCCAATTTTTGCCAATTTCATGCTTCCTACCTAGAAGCTAGGGTCTACGACTATGGGCATTTTTTCTCGATTATAATTTGGTGATTATTATCAGATTCAAGGGATATTTTCACCAAATCGAGCCAATAATCTTTCTATGATCCATGACAGGGAACTTCAATTTTATTATTACTATTATTATTTGGTTTTACTTTGGAAGTGTTGAGATAACCCTTTGCAAATATTATCTTTTAATTGGGGTGAACTCACACATTCTATTGTTTTAGATTCAAATCTTACTGGATTTTTAGTCAATAGTAGTAACTTTCATTTTGACAAAAATGGTTGCATGAATCACACTTTATTCATTATCTCTTGAAGATGTGGAATAGCTTTGGAAGCTTATGAATCCATGTCTTTGTCAATTCTGATTAGAAAAAATCTCATTGTGTCATTTCTGTGATAAGGTTTTTAAGGCTTCTTCTAATTTAAAGTTGGTTGAGTTTCTTGTGCCATGGTGTAGAAAATTTTCCCATTATTAGAAAAGATAAATTATGTCGATTGAACATTTTAATAGTTCATAAATTTGGAGACCACTCTTTCCTATGAAATTATTATGAAGTAGCTTCTTCATTTTTTGGACATATTGAGCAGTTATAAGATGGAAGCCAACATACTTAGTTGGAAGCACCAATCTCAAATGGACAATTTAGCAAGTATGCTGGATTACAAGATAGAGAGAATTTTTCTAATTAAGGAAGGTAAACATTATTTACATTTTTCCTCGACATCAAATTCATCATCCAATCAAAGAAGATCTAGGTTAAGGATAACTTCACTTATAATCCATTTGAGCTTATTCCCAACCCTAAAGATGACACTACACCTTGCGCTAGAACAACAACGTCTATGGAGCGAAGTTTTTCCTCTGTCCTTTCCTAATTATAAGGCATTATACAATGATATATTGCATGCCTTCAGTTAATACAAATAATCATTGTAAAATATCCATATAGTTCTAAATAGGTTTTAGATATTTTGATTTGACTGAGAATAAATCCTTTGTAGAATCATGTTTTTTATGGTATATAATAATCCATTAAAAGTATTCTTCTTAACATTTTATTGTGGCATCCATGCCTTAGAATCACTAGCATAGAGAAACTAATGAAATTTCTCTTACTTTTGTTCAGTTATACAACCCCAACAGGGGAATACAAGGGTGAGGAGGCACTGGCCTCTCCCCTATAATCTCTTCTTCCATTAAACATCAATTAGGTTGTTCTTGGAAATTTTATATCAATGAGTCATATACTTCAATGTTGGTTGTAGCATCATCAATATTCTCACCTGAAGCACATACTACTCTAGACCATCCTTCAAATTGGTTGCATAAGTTACAAGGACTCCAATATCCCAATTCTCAGTCCATGGGTACTCAAATTTCAACTCCTATAACTTCATTTAGAAATAGAATTTTTGTTTGGGAATTAACATTGATGCCAACTTAGGTGGACAAGTCTCGGGTTTGAGCTTGAGTATACCAGTTAAATCAAACACTAAACTGATCTCTTCTACATATATTGTTGGTTCGAAGTTATTGAAATAAGTGATTGGAAATGGTCATTCACTTGGGGTGAAATATAGTCACAATCGCCAAAAATTACAAGAAAACACACAGCAATCAAACACTACTTCGATTTGTTCTAGGTAAATACGAATTAGGTTCCTCGCTTGTATTTTGGAACAATTCAAAGTAAACCTCTTTGTGCACTATTTTATTATGATCTATGTATATCAATAGTATTTTTTCTTAGTTTTATTTTTTCCTATGAAAATGCATCATATGTTACATTATAGACTTGTATGTGCATTCCAGGGGATGAAAAAAAGAAATTCATGGTGATTTTATAAACAACAATGCTTTGCATTGGAAGCCTATCTCTACATTCTTAGAAATATTGATCATATCACTGTAAGAATAAAATACTAGTTAATCCAATTACCAATTATTTCTCTATGAGTGTTGCTAGCATGAAAAGCATAAGCATGAAATTGAAGCTTACATGGCCCTCCATTTGTGTGTTGTATTGGTGTTATTTCCTCAAATCAATGTCAAAATGGATAATAGCATAGCAGTGTGTCCCAAGTAACTATTAGAAGATGTACAACTCTACCACCACAAATTTTGTATTTGGTTGATCACATAATGTAAGTTTTTAATAGAGAAACTCACACCACTAGATGCAACATTCAACACTTGATATATCATTTAAAGACATTGCGATTCTAGAATTCTTACTGTTATTTTTCTAAATTGTAAATGGATATTTATAAATATCATAGAGATGGACAAGTGGACATCCATCATAATCATCCCATATGTTGACTAATAAAATATCTAGGCAAGGGGAAGGAGAGTGCATGTTTAACAAGTCACAATAGAGTGTTAGGAAGAGTTCGAGATTTATATGCTTTTTTGAAGGTGTTGCTAGGGTTCCTTTTTTCAACATTTCCAACACAAAAAAGTACTTTTTTTGTCCATTACAATTAGTAAATTTCATGCATTTTTCAACATAGCCTTTCTAAGGTCAGTTCCCTCCCTCAACGTTTCATATTTCATATAGATTTTTCTTGTCTCTTAAGTTTTTTGGTTATTTCATGCATTTTCTAACATGTTTCAAGTCGTGTTAGGGTTCAACCCTTCTTGATGTATGACGTCTCACCCTCTTACAACAAGTTTAAACTTGACCTTGCCCAATTTTGTTTCTATGGGTTATAGTTTAAGTAGCATAGTAATCATCCACATAAGCAAGCAAGATTATTGGAGTAGTAATAGTATTAGGAAAAATATTGGTTTGAGATACAACCAAGATTTCCCATTTTATATTTCAAATCTACCATTTATGCATAGAGACAAAACAATTCATTTTTCCCAACTAGTAAAAATTGAAGCATATAGGTTCCTTCTGGCCCACAAACATTTCATATACATTTATTTGTTTTTGTTGCGGACTAGGAAGTGACATGGACTTCACATGGTAAATCCACATGGAAACAACATAGACATCACATATTTGGTAAACACCAGTATTCATTGATATTCTTAGAAAAGTACCATCATTGCTTCTTTATTCTTAATCCAACAATACATCACTACATATCCTCAAACTATTGAAATGTAGAAAAATTATATGGAAACTTGGTAAAGGTCACTCAAGTTTTTTTAAAATGATCATACATCATTGATTTATCATTATGAAACTCTTACTTGAGAATAACATCACTTATACTAGAATCTTGTTATCTTTGGATCTACATATCTATTTATCAAGTATAGTTTAATTCGATTCATCAACGAAAATGAAAATAATTACTGTAAATGTGAAAGTTAGGAAGAAAAGTACATGTATTTTGGAAAATGCACCAATATGCTCTTTCTCCAAATTCTTAGAACTGTAAAAAAAGCCCTAAGACATTTTCAAGTATTAATTATTTTCTCCACAATTCACATTTGTTTTGTTGTAAATTTAGAGGTTTTAGCATTCTCAAGTGTCCATATATATGAGGAAGTGGAATATACTTGAGTTCATTAATTCTTAATTAATTCTTATTATTAATTCTTAATTGTCACTTGATTGTATGCACTAACAACATTTGAATTTATCTTAATCAACATATTTACAATGCAATGAAATATTGGACAATGTTTAAATTTATATTTCAAAGGAGAGTATGCTAGTTTTTAGTGTGGATCATTCATTATTGAAGAGTCAAATCCCAAACAAAAAAATTGCACTATCATTTTCATGGTTTGCATATGTTAGATACTAAATTATTCACATCATTATTAGATCTTTCAATAATCATGGAATACTATAGTGGCATTATCATTTTCATGGTTTGCATATGTTAGATTCTAAATTATTCATATCATTATTAGATCTTTCAATAATCATGGAACACTATAGTAGTGCATCTCCTTATACAATGGAATATTTTTGTAAATGGTTTGATGAAATATTTTTGTAAATGGTTGGTTTTCTATGTTTTGTCAATATACTTTGTGTAGTCTAATTTTATTCTCTTAGGTTTTCATTTATAGGTACAAATAACCAAAATTTGTGCTTGGAAATTGAGAATGATCTATATTTCTTTGGTGCAAAAAGTGGAGATACATAGTTGATTATCAAAGTAGTGGTCAGGAAAATTATAGATATTCTAGTCGCATAAGTAATTGAAATTTTACATACGAAATCTTAAGTTGTTGCATGTTACCATAGCTTTAAACATTTCTCTTTAGTTAGGTTGGGATTATTATGGTTTTGGATTTCACTGTGGTAGGATGGGAAGTAAGCTATAAGAAAGATTTCATCCTTAGCATAAAATGTTTCTATACTAATATCTTTCAAAAGGAGGAAAAATGGTAGCTCGAGAAGAAATTGTCCTTAATTCCTTTAAAATTAGAGATTTAAGAACTTGTTTATCCACTTAGTTGTATACAAAAAGGGTTGACAAAAAAATATACTACTTGCCACAATCGACAATTCAACCATAGAGTTATTTTTCCATCAACTATTCTTGAATCTACACACCTCTACATATAGCTTGTATTTTCACCATAAATAACAGATCATCTTCTTTTGTGAGACACATTGATTATCTCTTACTAAAATATGATGGCATGGACTCTCACTCTTAAATTCTCATTTTCCTTATTTTGTTCTCTCATTGAGTTTTCTATTAAAGTTTGTGATTGGTATTGAAAATGTTCACTATTAAGTTAAATCTATTGTTTTCATGTATTGTTTTTCCCTCTGCATTGTTTTTTATTCAATTGTCAAGATTTCATTTTCTTGTTCCCTATTCAACATGCTTAAATGAGCATTTGGTCTACCCTAACTTTTTATTTTGTACAAGATATTCCTTATTTTCACAACAAAAAATTATAGAAGTAGCACATGCCTTCACTCAACTCTCAAGTAAGATGGAATATAAAGGTTGAATTGAGTGGATACGATCGATCCCAACAACATAATGGTAGAGCTACATATGGTTGATCTTTGATTTTAGTAGTTTCATAAGTTTTATTAATTTAAATAGGAGAAAGACGAGGTCTACTTGAATACCTTGTCTTAATGGAAAAACTTATCCTACTTTTGCTTTTGTGTATAAATGTCACTTTGGTTTCTTTCTTATATGTAATTTTAGGATAAATGGAATAGCTTAATTTTTACCATATCAATATGTTGCATATTGAATGTTAATGGCTTCCCTCAAATTTACTTGTTTGCTTCATGTTACTTGAATTTTTTCTTATAAAAAGGAGAGTCTAAAAATATTTTATTTAAAGCATATTGTGACAGTGAGGTTTGGTTAAGCTATAAAAACTATATACTTCAGTGTAGGTTTGGTCTAGAAATGAGAAAATTTGCGTACTGGTTGTGATGCAATAAGATCCGGGTTTAGCATATATCATCATTCCAATTGTGATGTAGATAATTTGATCACAATTTATATTGGATTCCGTGTAGGAGTTGTCTAGATGAGTTGGGGGGGTGAGACAATGGAAAATGGTGACATTCTCTTTCCATAGACATAAGAGACATCACTCAAGCTATCATTGTCGCAAACACATATTAGGGGCCTTTTTCGAACAAGCATGAAAATCCAGAATCCATCATTTCACTTGTCCTATGTTATGGCCAACTCCACAATTCAAACTAAAATATTATACAAAAAAGTTAAAGACTTGGAATTCAAAGAGAATTAATGAAGTGAAAGGTATTTTCCCATCAAACTGGAAAAACGTCATGTTGGTTGTGGAGCCTGATTATCTTCCTGATTCAGAGGTCTTTTACTTTCAACCGTGTTTATACCCTATGAAGTATTTACACCCCAAAAGTATGTACAATCTTCCATGTGGGGGAGTGCAGAGGGGGGGTACCCCCTCTGCGGGGTTCGGGGGGGCTATCCCCCCAGCTAGGGGGTCTAGGGGCAAGTGGGGTCTGGAGGGGCTATCCCCCCGGCTGGGGGGTTTGGGGGCGAAGCCCTCTAAGGAAAATTGTCTTGTAAATGTATATTGTAATTTCATTGTAAATCTGGACCGTTCATTATAAGGTCGCAGATCTAACGATAGAGATTATGTTAGGGTTTTTTGACCTAGAAGGCAACCCTCTTTTATGAGGGAAATGTATTATGGTTATGATTGATGGCGAATATTGTATTCTGAGAGAGGACACTGTGAGAGAAAGAAGAGGAAGTTACAGTGGGTTTAGCTGTAGGTTGTATCCTTTCATTTGCTGGATAATAATAAAGAAAGGACCTGGCAATTTCTCTGGTGGATGTAGCCCACACTGGGTGAACCATGTAAATCCGTGTCTCTCTTATATTGTGTATCTTCTATGTTTTGTTTCCGCATTTGTTTTATTTTATTGCTGTATGGTCCTATTTTTCTAACAACTGGTATTAGAGTGAAAGGTAACTCACAAGAAAAGAGGGTTCCTGGTTCGAGTGGGAGCAATGTCGGAAGATGGAAAGTTTAGGGTCGAGAAATTTAATGGCCAAAAATACCAGTTATGGAAGATGCAGATGGAAGATTATTTATATCAGAAGGATCTATTCTTACCATTGGGTGGAGTAGCAAAGAAGCCGATGGCCATGAAGGACGAAGAATGGGAGATTCTTGACAGAAAGGCTCTAGGAACGATACGGCTGAACCTGGCAGTGTCGGTGGCTTTCAATATTTCCAAAGAAAAGACAACGAAGGGTTTGATGGATGCATTGGCCAAATTGTATGAAAAACCCTCGGTGTCCAATAAGGTATTTCTAATGAAGAGATTATTTAATATGAAGATGTCAGAAGGTGGTTCTGTTGCAGATCATTTAAATGAATTTAATACGGTTACTAATCAAATAAGTTCTGTAAAAGTGGACTTTGATGATGAGGTCAAGGCTCTTCTAATCTTGTGCTCATTGCCAGAAAGCTGGAACAGCTTTGTCATGGCTGTAAGTAACTATGTCTCTGGTTCAAATACTTTAAAATTTGATGATGTTGTTGGTGTTATCCTTAGTGAGGAAATGCGACGGAAAAGCACAGGTGAGACATCAGGTAATGCATTGGACATGGAGAATAGGGGAAGACAAAAGGATAGAGGAAAGGGCTCAAGGAACCACGGAAATTCTAGGAAGGGCAGATCCAAATCCAGACTTAGAAAGATAGAGTGTTGGAATTGTGGGAAGAAAGGACATCTGAAGAAAGACTGCAAAGCTCCAAAGAAATAAAGAGATGGGCAGCAGGAGAGAAATCAGGAAGCAAATGTAACAGGTGATGTGTTGCAAGATGCTTTGATTCTTTCTGTAGATAATATTTTTGAGTCTTGGGTAGTAGATTCAGGGGCTTCATTTCATGCCACACCCCATAGGAAACATTTTCTAGATTATGTTCAAGGTGATTTTGGACAGGTTCATTTGGGTGATGATGCACCATGCAAAATTGTTGGAGTGGGAAAGGTAAAAATAAAGCAACGAAATGGAAACCAATGGTTGTTGAAAGGGGTAAGACATGTTCCAGATTTAAGGAAAAATTTAATTTCAACAGGGCAGTTGGCAAGTGAAGGTTGTATATCCATATTTACAGATAAGACGTGGAAGGTCATCAAAGGATCATTGGTGATAGCAAAAGGAGAGAAGGTAGGTACATTGTATTTATGTACTGGTAATACTGACTCTTCTATATCTCTAGCTTCTACAGGAGTGGATACAACACTATGGCATCATACGCTGGGACACATGAGTGAGAAGGGTATGCAGATACTTCAAAAAAGAAATTTGCTGCCAGATCTTAAACAAATTGATTTGGACTTCTGTGAGCATTGTGTTTATGGAAAACAAAAGAGAGTCAGATTTCTCAGAGTCGGAAAAGAAAAGAAGAATGAAAGGTTAGAGCTTGTGCATACAGATGTATGGGGAC
>JASDQU010100701.1:188274-209002 GCA_032191745.1 Picea mariana | reverse complement strand
TTAAATTATTGTTTAAAATATTTAATTGATTGTAATTTGGATTTGATGATTTTCAAAAAACATAAATAGATTTTCATCATAACATCGATGAAGTCGTTAAAACCGAAATTGAAGCAGAAGTTGAATCACCTTTGAAGCAGAAGTTGAATCACCTATTGGTGCGTACATAAATATATAGATAATATAAGATGAACACTTGTATATATAGTTTAGTGAATTTATGTTTGGGTTTTTTTTTTTAATATAAACTTTAAATTGAAATATGAAGAAGAATCTATCAACATTGATGATGAAATATTAGAAAATTTTGATACTAACAAATTTGGGAAGAAAGAAGTTAATCATTATATAAGATATTGTGTTACGAATATGTATAATACTTTTTTCAAATATGAAACAGTGATAGAACAAGCTCAACTTTTACTCTGTCTAATAAAGTCAAGAAAGTTAAAATAAGCTACATCATTATTGGGTATTCAAAAGTTGACAAAAGATACGAAGGTGAAACAGAATGTCTTTGACAATATAACTAATGTATTAAAAGCTTTTGGAAAATCTCGAAAAAAAGATGTTAGTTTTTCACGTAGAGTGATACAAACAGCAGTTGTTTCATCTAGCAATATAAAATATCATTTGACACAACACAGGGAAAAAGCGATGGTAATTTCAAGAAAAACATTGTATAAACATAGAAAATTTCGATTGAAAATAGATGCAAATGATCAACTTGCTTGTTGGACAGTTATCTCTAGACAACCCTACAAAGATAGACTTGCAGAAAATGATAAAGAATTGGCTCGTAATTGTTGGTTGACAGAATCTCGTGTTTCACCACATACAAGGGATGTGTTGCGACGAATAATAACACAAAAATAATATGAAGAACATCCAAAACATATATTGTCAATGACAAATAGAATTGTTCAATAAGTTCAAAGAAGAGCACAAAGAAGTTAAAATTTCCATGAATACATTTGTGCAACAAATACCATGGTTTGTTAGACCCATCATTGTTCGTGACACTTGTTGTTGTCGATATCATGTAAAATTTGAGTTATATTATGACACTTTTCTTGATTTTAGTAAAACTTTATGGTCAAGTTCACCTCCTCCTTCCACATTCCATGATTTTATATCTAAAATTCTATGTGAAAGAGAAGGTGATGAATTGTTTTACCAAAAAAAATGTGTTGGTGGAAAGAAATGTGATCGTTGTGAAAATATAAGTTTGTTTCACACAAATTATCCTATTGATATGAATGATAAATAATTTTATAATATAGCAGTAAATTGGAAGAGATATGAATATCTCAGCAGCACGGCTCCACATTCTTCAAATGTTATTTCCAAAAGGATTGATTTGAAAGTAGATAAAATCTTTGTGATAGATTTTTTGAAGAAGTTTGAGGAAGAAATTTATAAATAAACCAAACATTCACATAGAGCTCGATGGAAAGACGTACAATTCAAACAATCTCGTGAAGTGTTTCCATTAGGGACAATTTTGTTTATAGTTGATTTTGTAGAGAATTACACATTCGTTGCACAAAACAAAATACAGAGTGAATATTATCATTTTGATCAAATCACTATATTTTTCCACGTTCTATATAGACATTCTCAATGGAGTATTGATAACATAGAAAACACCAATGAAAATCGACATGATTGTAACACCCCTGGTTAAGACACAACAACGGCACGCAACAAGTGAAAATTATTTTTTTTCTTTTTCTGTGAAGGGAAAACGTTAACAGCAAAATCATAGCAACACAACTCGATGACATCGTAAACAAAGAATTACAGTGACACATCTTCGTAATCAATCATGTCGCAACCGACAGATCCACAAATCTGTAATAACATATATACTCAACCATCATCAAATGAATAACGACTTGATTAACAACATCACCTGCTACTCAACATTTAAATAAATAACAACACAAACAAGATTCAACGACACAGAAACAAAAAGAAAAGGATGTAATATAAAAACCGAGTGACGAAAGGAACACCATCCCCTTTAAAATAATAAATAGAGGATGGTAACACCCTATCTCTCCTATATTTTATTATTCAAGTAAATTGATAGGGATTCAATGTGATCTCAACCAAGAATATCCTTCTTCCATAGCTCAACTTCATTCATAAGGATCAAGGAGTGTGATGTCAATATTAATTATTATTATCTTTATTGCTAGGGATTTATTCAACTAACATTATTACTCCAGGTTATTAATATCGTCTTATGATTTAAAAAACGAGAATAGGAGAACCAAATTCTAACTAATCTAAAAAATGTAAGCACTACCAATTATGTATTTGTATAAGGTTATAACTGAAGATTACCAATTATGTATTTGGATAAGGTTATGTATTTTAATAACTCCTTTAATAATATCTTACCTCTCCACTCATATAACAAACTAATTTTCAACAAACCTTGTCCATAATCCATTATTACTTACTTTATACAAGTAATGGAAATTAACTAAATTACATAGCTACATAGTTTACCTTAGTGATTACTTAACAATCTCACTAGATAACCTTCAAGGTATAATTATGGGAAACAAGAAGCGGAAGGTAGTTTATTAACTAGTATGTTCCATACTATCCTTTACTCCGATGATTCCTTATTCTCTATGTATAAATTGACATAGAGACTTCACACTTATTTAATGGCGAAGGTTTAATAAAACTGCTCTACTCATGCCTATCAATTAATGGATTGGGTTAAACTTCAAACTTAGATGAACCTTCTAAGGAGTGTAGGCATTGAACCATCAATCGGGATCGCCAAACAGAGTTAATATATCATATTCATTTCTATTACACAACATCTCAATTAAGGAAAAAGTTTGTTCATGATAATGTAAGTATATATAAAAAGGGATTATTTCACATCATAGTATTCATCCACATTAATAATAAATATAATAATACCAAGCTCTTGATATCAATTTCGTAGTCCAGACAAGATGAAGGCAGAAGGCGATTCTGAAGGTGTTAAGGATGCATTACCGGGAGTGGTTCAAGTACAACTAGCCTGGAGTGCGTATTGAGAGAACTACCTAAGTGCTACTCTTCATTCCACATTGCTAACACAGGAAACCATTGTTTCAACAGCAATTAACGGGAGGTTACCATTGTTAAATTTCTCATAGTCAACGCCACCATCCTCTCATTAAAACTTTAAATAGAACGTGCACGTTCATAGCTAAAGAAGGGCCAGAATCAAAGGTGGGTCCGTGCGCAGTGATCCAACTGCCATTGTTTGCAAATCCGTTGGGCCAGGTAAGGGCGCAAAGAGTAATTAAAAATTTGTCCAGGATACCTGCAACGCAGGCTCGTGAAAGGATACCTTCTAAAAAGCTGTTGAGGATACACGACACAATAAGAAATCATCATGCTAACTAATCCTCAATAGCTAACAGGTAAATAACGAATGGATATCACTCTCAGTAATCTATATCTAACTCAACAGATTGACCAACATGTGTGTGTATATATATATATATACAAACTAGTTTTCTTTACTTATATCAGATTACAATTATAACTCATCAGTTTGATACAATTATCCTAGCAATACATTTACAAGATAACTCGACGCAGTGAAATTTTATCTGAAACCATAACCATACAAAAGTAAAATTAAATTTCAATATAATTGACATCTTAAACAGGAATATCGTAGTTCGATGTTGGCTTGTTGATGTTCTTTGACTATCAGTGATCCTCCTAGCTCCCACCTACTAATTGTTGATACCTCACTGGTACCTCCCAGCCAATTCTATGGGTACTCTTCTCCCCCCTAATCTCCCCAAGACGCAAAGGGGCCACGCACACAAACCAGAGAAAAGCTAGCTCATAGCTCACCTCGCAAGGTCGAGCTACCACTCTCTAACTGAGTCGGGCATCCCAACTCCCACAAGAAAAATATTGGCAACGTAACCTTACGCCTACCAGACGTGATCCATTCCCCCTCTTTGTCATTTATTTTATAGATTTTTGTTAGTGACTAGTTGCCAAAATGCACATTAAATTATTTTTGTTAAATTTTTATTAGGAAAATTACACCCCGTATACTTGTCACCCGATCCCTTAGTTGCATCAAAAATTCATTTAATTAATTTGACTAAATTGCCAAATTCCCTCACCCACCTAAAAGTGTTCCTAAAAATGCTCATCGATGTCTCTTTATTCTCTCACATTCCCTTAATGACTAACACCTTTCTTAAATCTTAGTTGATTTCATTTTAGGAAAATTCTCTACACTAGATTTCTTCTATGTTACACATTCCTTTTTCAATTAATTTCCCCTTTTTGTCTAAGTTCGAATTTAGTAGGTTTTGCACATAAACAAAAATTAATCTTTTAATTATTTAATCCTACAATTAATTCTAAATTTGATTTTTTCCCCCTTTTAATTCTAATTTGATTTTTTTTCCCTTTTAATTCTAATTTGATTTTTGCCCCTTTTATTAATTGCTTAATTAAATTTGTGTCATCATATCCTACTTAGACCTAGGCTTTAAGTTCAACTAGGATTGGCAAATTTTAAGGCAAAATTTATAATTAATATAATTTATTGATGCATAATTACTTTAAGGCTAACCATGTCAAGATAAGATATTGTTTTCTAGGTACCTAGGTTCATTGACTTACTTGTGTTTAAAAACTGCGACGTTCCCTTCAAGACACACTACATGCTCCAAGGGTGCCACTCGCCTTCATTGATGCTTCTTTTATTCGACGTGCCCTTAAAGATGCACTACATGCTCCAAGGGTGCCACTCTCCTTTTGAATGATTTTTGTAGATGTCAAAACCTTGGAGTCAATACTCCGTCAAGTGACCTTGTGGGAGACTAAGGGCCTCTAAGGAATAAGGACCTTGCTTTATTGCATGCCCCTTAGAATCTTAGTGAGCGAATGTCACAGTCTTCCCTCACGACATCATGGATCTCTCGAACTACGTAATCGTTAACCTACAGTTCAAGCCACGGTGGGAGTGCTAGTGAGATGTGGCAGGGTTGTTTCCACACCTCTCCCTCAATATCTTTGGTTTTCATGCACGACCCCTTTACTCCAAATGTGAGTATAATTAGAAATATATCGTCATCCTGCATCCATCAAAGAAACATGTCAGTGATCCATAAACAACATCATAATATACCAGTCATATGTCACATACGCAATAACAAAAATACTCAAACCACAAACAGTCCACTCCCTGACTCGATCTAGACTCCAAGGGGTCCATCGATTACATCGACATCCTCAATATGTCCAGATTCCTGCACACTTAAGAGAAATCAGTCAATAGCACCTGTCGACACATATATAATCAAATAATATATCATCATATCCACAGCATCATCATAATCCATAAGCGAAACATACAATCATATAATGAAGCGAATCAATTTCACGCAAGTGTCCTCAAAGAACAAATCAAATCAGGTGTGCGTAAGAGTGGGATGTTACATACACCCCCTCTTTTTTTAAACTTTGTCCCGAATTTTTACAGTATACTAGTGCAGAAATAAAGTATTTGACAATATCTAAATGTCTAACTATAAACAAAAATGGAAATTGTTGACACATATCATATGCATACTCCCAGGTAGCTGAGTGTGGAATGCAATCGTCCCACTGGCCCTTGACCTGATCAACAGTTTGACACTATAGTTTTCGAATACGATGTTACAGAATGTGGATTGGCTCCATTGTAAGCGCACCCTCGCCCAACAACCACCAAGAACTCAGGTCAATAATATGCATAGGGTCATTGACCTAAATTCGCACCCAGAAACAAGATAAACATCATGCATATGCCTCAAGAATGAGGCATGGCTAGCCATTAGGCCCTTCATAAATGGTAACGTGATGTGCATTGGCAAAACCCTTCTGTCGATTTTGTGTTTCTTCCAACCCTTTTTCTTATCGTTAGCACTTGTTCTTCCATTTCATGGATCACTTCTGGTCCCATCGGGACCCCTTCCTTGAGTCTATCCTAGCTTAATGGTGCCATCTAAATGATACCATGATGGCAGTTGTTGCACGCAAACTAAGCCAGTAGCAAGAATTATTCCCAATGTTTTTGTTGGTCCAACACATACACACGTAACATAACCTTCCAAAATTTGGTTCGTTCTTTCGGTCTACCAGTCTATCACCAGGTGATGTGCGGTACTAAAGTTAAGTTGGGTTCTGAAGGCCTCTTGGAACTAGTCCAAAATCATCATGTAAATACTGATCCACAATCGGATGTGATACTCGTAGGCATGTCATGCAGTTTCACTATCTCGCTGATAAAATTTCTAGCTATGTCTAGCGCCCGATACGTCATACGCACAGGGACAAAATGAGCACTTTTCATTAGAGTGTCAACTATCATGAAATTTGAGTCATGCATCCTTGCCTTCAGCAACAATTTTCCTAATGAATTCCATCGAAATGATGTCCCATTTCGATTCCGGAATAGAGTGTGGTCGTAGCTATCATGTTGGATGTGTATGTTCATCCTTCACCTGTTGACCTTCTAGACATCTCGCCACACAGCTGACGATGTCCTCCTTTATCCCTTCCATAAGAATAAGGGCTTAAGGTCTGTCCTCATCTTCATGACTCCTAGATGAGCCATGTACACACTTCTCAAATCTTCGTTGGAGGTAAGTAAATATGGTTACTATATATCAACGATCTGTCGTTGTCCATCGTATATCCCCCTATTTTGGTACCATATAGTTCCTTACCCTCTTTATACCATTCATCAATGCATTATAGTTAGAATCATTTCACGAATATTTTTCTAAAGAAGCACCACCAACAATATGTGTGGTCCTCGACTCAACACATCCGCAACTATATTCACGGTTCCTTTTATGCAAGAAGTCTCAAATCATACTCGCTATGTAGTTCTGACCAATTCCTTTGTTGTGTGTTCAAGTCACTTTGCGTAATAAGGTGTTGCGAGCCACAGTGGTCCATTTTTTTTTATTCTAAATTTCATCTAATCAGGTAGAGTCTCCACACTCTCAGGGCATACACCATGTCTAAAATCCCAATCGTGTGTCGTATAGTTCTCCTCCTGCCTTCTTATATTTCTTGAGGTGTAAGAGATCACTCGACCATCTTACATCAAGACTCTTCCTAAGCCTTTCTTGGATGCATCAATGCACACCAATAATTCCTCATCTAGGTCAGGGACTTTTAGTATCGGTGTTGTCATCAACAACTCCTTGAGCCTTCGAAATTATTTTGCACTTTTCTTGGTCCACACAAACTTCTTGTTCTTCTTCTTCATTTCATAATCAGATTGCTATCTTCGAAAAACCCCTGACAAACCATTGATAGTATATAACTAAACTCACAAAGTTACGTACTTCTGGTACTTTTGTCGTCATGGCCATTCCCTACTATCCCCTACCTTCACTGGATCCACCATGATACCTTCGTCGGAGATAACATGCCCTAGATAAAGAGTCCTTGATAGGTAAAAAGACAATTTTGAATATTTCTCGTATAATTCGTTCTCTCAGAAACATAGTAGTATCAAGCACAAAATTTCATCAAGTTCTTTCATCCTCCGAGAATATATCAATATTTCATCAAGGAATACTTGATGGTAATAAAGCAGAGTCTCCACGACCCATCCTTCTTCCATAAGAAAAATAAAAGGCACACCCCATGGTGACACACTTGGATGTCTAAGTCCTAGGTCCCACGACTTCTTCAGTTTCTTGTCAACTCTTGTACTCAGGGTTTTTCATCAGATAAGGCACTCTCACTACCAGTTATGTTCCAAGGTTCAAGTTGATTTTAAACTCCAACTCTCTTGTGGGCGGCAAACACGGAAATTTTCTTGAAACAAGTCAGCAGTACCTGTGGCATGGGAAGGTCCTTCTAATCCTTCTGTCACACCCTTGTCTCTTAGGGCCAAGATTACATAAGGCTTGCATCCATTGTGCAAGCTCTTCTGTCGATGTAGGGAAGAATTGAACCTCAAGGATACTCCTTGTTTTCTTCCAACCATCACACTTCTTTGTCCCTCACCGTCGGTCTAACTCAACTACTTCATCACACCTTGAGTATCGCATCATGTGATTCCCACCAGTCCATATTGATCATGTCATCATAAGATCTTAAGATCATGACGTAGTTTGGACTTCATTACACCTTTCCCTGGGTTAAATCGATAGTTCATACCCCTTCCTCCAACCATCCAGTTGGCACCCGAAGCAATTCGACGAATCTAAGCTCGTCCTGTCGAATTCCTTTACCTGAATCCCTTCAGCACGGTACTAGGAATAGAGCTCTCTGTAGCACCGGGATCTAACAAATACTAAAATTTTGGTTGGCGATGGTACCCCACGCCTCGAGCATAGTGGACTGATGCTCGGCCTGACGATTATTCACCATGGTCACAAATCCTATGGGCCTTGCCCATATTCACAATGGTAGTGTGTCTTGTTGACTCGGCCGCTATGGCCCTCTCAACTAGATAGCCATGTTGGTAATGTGGCTCTCCAAATTTCCAACATCCGGTCTTTGGTCTAGTACTCTGGGTCCCCGAAGTAGTGGCTACTGGCCCACCAGCTTGAAACCCTGGGTTTGTTCCACTAAACAAGCCCAACCGTTGTTGTTGTTGAAGTGGTAGTCCCCTGTAGGGGTCTTCTTTTGAGGAACTCGTCATCATGGTCTCTATAAAAAGGGTTCTATAAGCATATCTTGCTCCCAAGATATATTGTATGGTTGGCATCTAATGTTGCAGTGCACCAGATGTACTTAGTCCAGACGGTCTTATAGGAGTCCTTCCCTAACTCTCACGGTCAAATATTTCGCAACTATGAATCTTACTGGATTTCTCGTGCAACGTCCGAGGAACTTACATTCTTGCACCCTTCATGCGAACGCTGGAGTTAAGCTCAAACATGAAATTTCTAACCTCTAGCTTCTTTGTGTTTAGATGCGGGGCATACCAGAGTAGCTCCATGAATCTGGTCTCATAATCCGACATCATACGACCACCCTATTGTAAGGCATTGAACTCATCCAGTTGGCGCTCAATGAATTCCTCTAACAATTACTTCTCTCAGATCCATTCCTCGATTTGTTCCCATAACACCACTCTAATGACCATGTTTAGCTGAGCTAGGAGTGTCTTACACCATAGAAGAGTGCTCCCCTTAAGTTGAAGACTACCATGCGGACCTTTGTGTTGAAGTTCGTAATTGTGAAGCGTGTAGCACATCACCTAGCTCTCTAGCCAAGCCTTGACGATTAAGCCATTTGTAGCACTCGTGAACGTGGAAACTTAATCTTCTAGAGTTCCCTGTGAATGATACCAGCACTGGTTGGGGCGCGTTGTGGACCCTCAGGGGTACAGGCACCCTGGCCTTATCTTAGTACAGACGGTTAGTCAAGGCCTCTAACATTTTCTGGAAGGACCTTGTCAAACCATATGCATCCCTCTCAGTAGTCAGTCCTTATTTCGGGACTTGTTTTTCTCCTTGGGGTTTATACCCCTCTGGCAGGGGGGCTACTAGAGGTGTCCTGCCTCCTCCCCTGTCACCACATTGTGAATCTCTGTGGCATCCTATAACTGTGATTACTGCATGCATAGGTTAAAATTTTAACTAGAGTTGAGTATTAATCAAGGGCTTAATCCAGTGGAAGACATGGTGATCCACAGTCCCAGGGTTGAACCCACTTTGATACAATATGTAGAAACCCCTGGTTACGACACAACAACGGCGTGCAACAGGTGAAAATTATTTTTTTTCTTTTTCTGTGAAGGGAAAACGTCAATAGAAAAATCATAGCAACACAACTCGACGACATTGTAAACAAAGAATTACAATGACACATCATCGTAATTAATCACGTCACAACTGATGGACCCACAAATCTGTAACGACATATACTCAACCATCATAAAATGAATAATGACTTGATTAACAACATCACCTGCTACTCAACATTTAAATAAATAACAATGCAAACAAGAGTCAACGACAAATAACAACACATAAACAAAAAGAAAAGGATATAATATGAAAACTGAGTGATGAAAGGAACATCATCCCCTTTAAAATAATAACTAGAGGATGGTAACACCCTATCTCTCCTAGATTTTATTAGTCAAGTAAACTGATAGGGATTCAATGTGATCTCGACCAAGAATTTCCTTCTTTCATAGCTCAACTTCATTCCTAAGGATCAAGGAGTGTACTGTCAATATTAATTATTATTATGTTTCTTGCTAAAGATTTATTCAACTAACATTATTACTCCAGGTTATTAATATCCTTTTATCATTTAAAAGACAAGGATAGGAGAAGAAAATTCTAACTAATCTAAAAAATGTAAGCACTACCAATTATGTATTTGGATAAGGTTATAAGTGAAGATACCCTATCATATTGTTTTAATAATTCCTTTAATAACATATTACCTCTCCACTCATATAACATACTAAGTTTCAACAAACCTTGTCCATAATCCATTATTACTTCCTTTATACAAGTAATGGAAATTAACTAAATTACATAGCTATATAATTTACCTTAGCAATTACTTAACAATCTAACTAGATAACCTTCAAGGTAGAATTATGGGAAACAAGAAGCGGAAGGTAGTTCATCAACTAGTAGGTTCCATATTATCCTTTACTATGATGATTCTTTACTCTCTGTATATAAATTGACATAGAGAATTTATACTTATTTAATGGTGAAGGTTAATAAAACCTCTCTACTCATGCCTAACAATTAATGGATTGGGTTAAACTTCAAACTCAGATGAACCTCCTAAGGAGTGTAGGCGTTGAATCATCAATCGGGATCACCAAACAGAGTTAATATATCATATTCATTTCTATTACACAACATCTCAATTAAGGAAAAAGTTTGTTAATGATAATTACGCCGAAAGGCATACACCTATTGACAATGGGCACATTTAATAGGTTTTTAATGCTTAATCAGTTTTGTATGGATAAGGTTAAATATTGATGGAATATTCTTAGTCATCCCAATAAATCAATGGTTGGGATTTCAACCACTAACTTCCTCACTATTATAAAGACATCGGTTTACATGTTTATTTTTTAACTTTTAATTAGTCATATTTAAAATTTACTATGATGGCTAACTGATTTCCATGTCTCAATGATTAGTGTTTCATTTTATGGGCTAGCCTAAGCGCCCTAAATGATATTACCAATGATGGGAATCCAAGGCGGAGTGGCCAGCTGCTGTGTTATTTCGTGGTCCTGCAATTTACAAGAGCGCAAGAAATAACAGTAGTTGGTGGGGGCAAAGACCAAGAAATAAATTGGTGCATCTCTGCAGCAGTGCTTTGCACCCAATATTGCACGAAGTCGTGGACAAGATAATCCAGCGAGAGCTTCAGAAGTGCTTTTCCATGCCATCCACAGTAAAATATTGAAGTACGGCAACAGACTATGAGTACCGTTGATGTAATTCATATGAAAGATCTTTTTAATTTTAGAAGGTTTACATATTATTTTACATTCCAAAAAGACTAACAAATTTTTAAAAGCACACTTCAAAATTAAAAATAAAACCACTATATTTTTATCAAATATTTACTTTATTAATTTATTTACTCCTAGTGATTATCGATTCATTTTCATTTTCTGGGCTATCTCAAACCTTTCGGCATTCACCAACCACGAGTTTGAGGCTGTGCTAGTATAAGTATATATAAAAGGGATTATTTCACATCATAGTAGTCATCCACATTAATAATAAATATAATAATACCAAGCTCTTGATATCAATTTCGTAGTCCAGAAAAGATGAAGACAGAAGGGGATTCAGAAGGTGTTAAGGATGCAGTACCGGGAGTGGTTCAAGTCCAGCTAGTTGGGAGTGCGTATTGACAGGACTACCTAAGTGTTGTTGGAACTCTTTAGTCCACACTGCTAACACAAGAAACCATTATTTCAACAATAGTTAAAGGGAGGTTACCATTATTCATTTTTCTTAAACGGCGGTGATATGTAACACTTTCTGGAAAGTAAAAAGAATAAAACTCCACCCCATTGATTATCATTAAGCCAAGTAAGGACCAAATGGAACCAAAGGGGTTTACATGGGTACCTACAATGCATTACAAATTCCAGACATAAAATCGATTTCAGTTGTACCCACTACATAACCATTGTCTGAATTTGAAATAGTGCAAACTCATTACAGATTCCAGTCAGAAGAATGATTTAAGTTGTACCATAAAAGGATCGCTTGGCTGCTACTAACGTTGGGCGAGTTCACATCAATGTGGAGAAAATCTTGATAAAAGAATAATGCAGGGGAAAAGCAATGTAAAGTAGAGAATAAGGATGAAAAATCTTTGGGAAATGAGTGAGGCGCAAAGCCTATGGCTCCCAAAAACACAGAGAAACTTGTTGTAGTTAAATGTTGGGAAAAGAAATAGGTGCAGGGTTTATAGCTCCCGACCATTAAGATAGAAAAGAAAAGAAAGGATTAAAAATAATTTCTCCGAGATAAGGAAATGGAACGTCGGGTTTACAAGGGATTTGGATGCAAGGATATTCTCCCTTGATAGGCAAAAATGCATACAATGGACAAACAAAAACATGCCAATCGCAGAAATATTAAATGGAAATCGCAAGGGTTGTAAATCCATAAAAAATTCACAGCAGAAACACAAGGAAATCTCATCAAGGTTTCAAGTAAAAATCATCGGCATAACAAATCATCATGCTAGCTAAGCCTCAAGAGCTAATAGTTAAATAATGAACTGATATCACTCAGTGATCTATATCTAACTCAACACATCGACCAACATGTATTTGTATACAAACTAGTTTTCTTTACTTATATCAGATTACAATTATAACTCATCAGTTTTGATACAATTATCCTAGCAATACATTTACAAGATAACTCGATGCAAAGAAATTTTATCCGAAACCATAACCATACAAAAGTAATATTAAATTTCAATACAATTAACATCTTAAACAGGAATATCGTAGTCCGACATTGGCTTGTTGATGTTCTTCGGTTGTCAGTGATCCTCCTCGATCTCACCCGCTAATTGCCGAGACCTCACCAGTACCTCCCAAGAAACGCTAGGGGTACTCTTCTTCCCCCTGAGCCGCAAAGGGGTCATGCACATAAATTAGAAAAAATTTATCTCCCAGCTTGCCTCGCAAGGTCGAGCTACCACTCTCTAACTGAGTAGGGCATCCCAATTCCCACAAGAAAAATCAGTCAAAAAAATATCGGCAGCTTAACCTTACGCCTACCAGACATGATCCATTCCCCCTCTCTTCCATTTCTTTTATAGATTTTTGTTAGTGACTAGTTGCTAAAGTGCACATTAAATTATTTTTGTTAATTTTTTACTAGGAAAATTCTCCCCATACACTTGTCACTCGATCCCTTGGTTGCATCTGAAATTCATTTAATTAATTTGATTAAATTGCCAAATTCCCTCACCCACCTAAAAGCATTCCTAAAAAGGCTCCTCGATGTCCCTTTATTCCCTCACATTCCCTTAATGACTGGCGCCTTTCTTAAAGCTTAGTTGAGTTCATTTTAGTAAATTTCTCTACACTAGATTCCTTCTATGTTCCACATTCCTTTTTCAATTAATTACCTCTTTTTGTCTAAGTTTGAATTTAGCAGGTTTTGCACATAAACAAAAATTAATCTTTTAATTATTTAATCCTCCAATTAATTCTAAATTTGATTTTTTCCCCCTTTTAATTGTAATTTGATTTTTTCCCCATTTTAATTCTAATTTGATTTTTCCCCCTTTTATTAATTGCTTAATTATTTTTTTGTCCTCATATCCTACTTAGACCTAGACTTTAAGTTCAACTAGGCTTAGCAAATTTTAAGGGAAAAGTTATAATTAATATACTTTACTAATGCATAATTATTTTAAGGCTGACCATGTCAAGGTAAGATATTGTTTTCTAGGTACCTAGGTTCATTGACTCACCTGTGTTTAAAAACCATGACGTTCCCTTCAAGACGCACTACATGCTCCAAGGATGCCACTCGCCTCCATTCGTGTTTCTTTTATGCGACATGCCCTTCAAGATGCACTATGTGCTCCAAGGGTGCCACTCACCTTTTGACTGATTTTGGTAGACGTAAAACCCTTGGATTCAATACTCCATGAGGTGACCTTGTGGGAGACTAAGGGCCTCTAAGGAATAAGGACCCTACCTTATTGTGTGCCCCTTAGAATCTTCATGAGCGACTATCACAGTCTTCCCTCATGGCATTGTGGATATCTCGAACTAGGTAATTGTTAACCTACAGTTCAAGCCACGGTGGGTGTGCTAGTAGGTTGTGGCAGGGTTGTTGCCACACCTCTCCCTCAATATCTTTGGTTGTCATGCGCGACCGGTTTACTCCAAATGTGGGTCTGATTAGTAAGCTATCGTTAGCCTGCATCCATCAATGAAACATGTCATTGATCCATAAACAACATCATAATATACTAGTCATATGTCATATATGCAATAACAGAAATACTCAAACCACAAACAGTCCACTCCCTGACTCAATCTAGAGTCCAAGGGGTCCATCGATGCCATCAACATCCTCAATCTTTCTAGATTCCTACACACTCAGGACAAACCAGTTAATAGCACATGTCAACACATATATAATCAAATAATGTATCATCATATCCAAAACATCATCATAATCCATAAGCGAAATAGCCAATCATATAATGAATCAGATCACTTGCACGCAAGAGTCCTCAAAGAATAAGTCAAATCATGTGTGCGCAAGAGAGAGATGTTACATACACCCCCTCCTTTTTTAAACTTCGTCCTAAAGTTTCACAGTATATTAGTGCAAAAATAAAGTATTTGACAATATCTAAATGTCTAGCTATCAACAAAAATGGAAACTGCTAACGCATATCATATGCATCCTCCTAGGTAGCCGAGTGTAGACTGTAATCATCCCACCGGTCCTTGACCTGATCGACAGTTCGACGCTGTAGTTGTCGAATATGATGGTCCAGAAGGTGGATTAGCTCTGTTGTAATTGCATCCTTGCCCAACAACCGCCAAGAACTCAAGTCAATCATATGTGTAGGGTCATTGACCTAAAGTCGCACCCAGATAGAAGATAAACATCATGCATACACCTCAAGAATGAGGCACGGCTAGTCGTTAGGCCCTTCATAAATGGTAATGCGAAGTGCATCGAAAAAACCCTTCTGTCAATTGTGTGTTTCTTCCAACCCTTTTTCTTATCATTAGCACTTGTTCTTCCATTTCATGGATCTCTTCTAG
The DNA here is from genome assembly GCA_032191745.1 of Picea mariana. Classification (NCBI taxonomy): domain Eukaryota; kingdom Viridiplantae; phylum Streptophyta; class Pinopsida; order Pinales; family Pinaceae; genus Picea; species Picea mariana. The sequence goes on along the minus strand of JASDQU010100701.1, from coordinate 193,674 downwards.
TCCGACCAGGACCCCTTCCTCAAGTCTATTCCAACTCAAAGGCACCTGACACAGTCACCCGAGAGAAACTTAATGGTGCCATCTAAACGGTACCTTGATGGCGTTTTTTGCACACAAACTCGGCCAGCGGCAAGAATTATTCCCAACATTTTTGTTGGTCCAACACATACATATGTAACATAACCTTCTAAAATTTGGTTTGTTCTTTCGGTCTACTATTCTATCACCGGGTGATGCATGGTACTAAAGTTAAGTTGGGTTCCCAAGGCCTCTTGGAACTATTCCAAAAGCATCATGTAAACATCAATCTACAATTGGATATGATACTCTTAGGCATGCCATGCAGTCTCACTATCTTGCTGATAAAATTGCTATCTATGTCTGGCACCTCATACATCGTATGCACATGGATAAAATGAGCACTCTTCGTCAGAGTGTCAACTATCACAAAATTCAAGTCGTTCCTCCTTGCCTTCAACAAAAATTTCCCTAATGAATTCCATTGAAATTACCTCCCATTTCAATCCCAGAATAGTGTGGGGTTGTAGCTACCCTATCAGATGTGTATGTTCATCCTTCACCTGTCGACCTTCTAGACATCTCGCCACACAGCTGACGATGTCTGCCTTCATCCCTTCCAGAAGAATAAGGGCTTAAGGTTTGTCCTCATCTTCATGACTCCTGTATGAGCCATGAACATTGCTCTATGAGCTTCATATAAGATCAAAACTTCTTAAATTGTCATTGGCGGTAAGTAAATTCGGTTACTATATCTCAAGTATTCGTCATTTTCCACCGTATATCCCCCAATTTTAGTACCAACATGGTGTATTTTCCCATAGAGTTCCTTAACCTCTTTATACCAGTCATCTTTGCGTTGTAGTTAGAATCATTTCACGAAGATTCGTCTGAAGAGGCACCACCGACAATATGTGTGGTCTCTGATTCAACACATTTGCAACTATATTCACAGTTCCTTTTATGTAGGAAGTCTCAAATTGTACTTGCTAAGCAGTTCTGACCAACGCCTTTGCCACACGTTCAAGTCACTTTGCGTAATAAGGCCTTGCGAACCACAGTGGTCTGTTTTTTTTATTTGAAATTCCATCCAATCAGGTAGTGTCTCCACACTCTCAGGGCATACACCATGGCTAAACTCCCAATTGTGTGTCGTGTAGTTCTCCTCCTACCTTCCTAGCTTCCTTGAGGTGTAAGAGATCACTCGACCATCTTGCATCAAGACTTTTCCTAAGCCTTCCTTGGGTGCATCAGTGCACACTAATAACTCCTCATCTAGGTCAAGGACTTTTAGTATCGGCATTGTCATCAACAACACTTTGAGCCTTCGAAATGATTCCGTTCATTTCTTGGTCCACACAAACTTATTTTTCTTCTGCAATTCCATAATTGGATTGTTATCTTTGAAAAACCCTCAACAAACCGTTGATAGTATCTAACTAAACCCATGAAGTTATGTACTTTTGGTACATTCATCGGCATAGGCCATTCCCTACTAGCCCCTACCTTCGTTGGATCCACCACGATACCTTCATCGGAAATAACATGCCCTAGATAAAGAGTCCTTGATAGGTAAAAAGACAATTTTGATAATTTCGCATATAATTCGTTCTCTCGTAAAAACAGTAGTACCAAGCAAAAAATTTCATCAAGTTCTTTTTTCCTCCGAGAATATATCAATGTGTCGTCAAGGAATACTTGACAGTAGTAAATAAGAGTCTCCACAACCCATCCTTATTTCGTAAGAAAAATAATAGGCACACCCCACAGTGACACACTTTGACGTCTAATTCCTAGGTCCTGCAACTCCTTCAGTTGCATGTCAAATCCTGTACTCATGGGTTGTCATCAGATAAGGCGCTCTCGCTACTGGTTTTGTTCCAAGGTTCAAGCTGGTTTTAAATTCCTACTCTCTTGTGAGCGACAAAAAGAGAAATTTTATTGAAACAATTCAGCAATACCCGTGACACGGGAAGGTCCTTATAATCCTTTTGTCACACCCTTATCACTTAGGGACAATATTTCATAAGGCTTGCATCCATTTCACAATCTCTTTTGTCGTTGTAGGGAATAATTGAACCTCGGGGATACTCCTTGTTTTCTTCCAACCGTCACACTTCTTTTTCCCTCATCATCAATCTAACTGTACTTCTTCATCACACCTTGAGTATCACATCATGTGATTCCCACCATTCCATACTAATCACATTGTCATAAGATCTTAAGATCATGACGTAGGTCAGACTTCATTACACCTTTCCCTAGGTTAAAGTGACAGTTCATACCCCTTCCTCCAACCATCCGGTTGCCACCCGAATCCAGTCAACCAAATTAAGCTCGTCCTGTCGAATTCCTTTAGTTGAATCCCTTCAACGTGGTACTAGGAATAGATCTCTCTGTAGCATCGGGGTCTAAAAAATACTAAAAATTTGGTTTACGATGGTACCTAACACCTCGAGCAAAGTGGATTGATGCTCATCCTAGCGGTTATTCACCACGGTCATGAATCCTATGGGCCTTTCCCATCTTCACAATGGTAGTGTGTCTTGTTGACTTGGCCTCTCTGGCCCTCTCAACTAGACAGTCAAGCTGGTAATGTGTCTCTCCACATGTCCAACATCCGGTCTTCGGTCTAGTACTCTGGGTCCCCGAAGTAGTGGCTACTGGGCCACCATCCTGAAACTCCTGGTCTGTTCTGCTAAACAAGCCCAATCGTTGTTTTTGTTGAAGCAGTAGTCCCATGTAGGGGTCTTCTGTTGACGAACCTGTCATCGTGGTGTTGAGAAAAAGGGTTCTATAGACATATCTTTCTATCAATATGTCTTGTCTGGTTTGCGTCTGATGTTGCAACACACCAGATGTTGTCAATCTAGACGGTGTTAGAGGAGTCTTGCCCTGACTCTCGTGGTCAAATCTTCCTCATCTATGAATCCTACTGGAGTGCCTCGTGAAACATCCTAAGAACTTAGATTCTCGCCTTCGTACGAAAGTTGGAGTTAAGGTCAAACACGAACTTGCTCACCTTTAGCTTCTTTGTGTTCGTATGCAGGGCATACAGGAGTAGCTCAATAAATCTGGTCTCATAATCTGGCATCGTACAACCACCCTGTTGTAAGGCACTGAACTCATCCAGCCGGCACTCAATGAATTCCTTTGACAATTGCTTCTCCCGGATTTGTTCCTTGAATCATTCCCATAACATGGCCCTGACGACCATGTTTAGGTGAGGTAGGAGCGTCTTCCACCATAGAAGAGCACTCCCCTTAAGCCGAATACCTCCATGCATACCTTCACATTGGAGGTCGTAATTCCGAAGCGTGAAGCACATCGCCTATCTCTCCAGCCAAGCCTCGACGATTGAATCGTTTGTGGCACTCATGAACGAGGAAAATTAATCTTCTAGAGTTCCCCATCAATGCTACAAGCACTGGTTGGGGTGCGTTGTGAACCCTCAGGGGTACAGCCACCTTGTCCTTATCTCAGTACAGACGATTAGTCAAGGCCTCTAACATTTCCTGGAAGGACCTTGTCAGAACATCTGCATCCCTCTCAATAGTGAACCCTTGTTTCAGGACTTGTTCTTCTCCTTGGGGTTTAGACCCCTCTGGCGCGGGTCTATTGGAGGCGTCGTGCCTCCTCCCCTGGCACCACGTCGTGAATCTTCGCGGTGTCCTATAACCGTGATTACCGCATTGATAGATTAAAATTTTAATTAGCGTTGAGTATTAATAAAGGGATTAATTCAGTGGAAGGCGTGGTGATCTGCAGTCGCAGGGTTGAACCCGCTCTGATACCATATGTAACAACCCCTGATTACAAAACAACAATGGCGCGCAATAGATGAAAATTATTTTTTTTCTTTTTTTGTGAAGGGAAAACATCAAACATCAACAACAAAATCATAGCAACACAACTTGACGACGTCATAAAGAAATAATTACAATGACACATCATTGTAATCAATCACGTTGCAATCGACGGATCCACAAATCTGTAACGAAATATACTCAACCATCATCAAATGAATAACGAATCAATTAACAACATCACCTACTACTCAACATTTAAATAAATAAAAATGCAAACAAGAGTCAACGACAGATAACGACACATAAACAAAAATAAAAGGATGTAATATGAAAACCAAGTGACGAAAGGAACAAAGTTCCCTTTAAAATAATAACTAGAGGATGGTAACAGTGTATCTCTCCTAGATTTTATTAGTCAAGTAAACTGGTAGGGATTTAATGTGATCTTGACCAAGAATCTCCTTCTTCCATAGCTCAAATTCATTCCTAAGAATCAAGGAGTGTACTGTCAATATTAATTATTATTATCTTTATTGCTAAAGATTTATTCAACTAACATTATTACTCCAGGTTATTAATGTCCTCTTATCATTTAAAAGACAAGGATAGGAGAACCAAATTCTAACTAATCTAAAAAATGTAAGCACTACCAATTATGTATTTGGCTAAGGTTATAACTAAAGCACTACCAATTATGTATTTGGCTAAGGTTATAACTCAAGCACTACCAATTATGTATTTGGCTAAGGTTATAACTGAAGATACCCTATCATCTTGTTTTAATAATTCCTTGAATAATATATTACCTCTCCACTCATATAACATACTAAGTTTCAACAAATCTTGTCCATAATCCATTATTACTTCCTTTATACAAGTAATGGCAATTAACTAAATTACATAGCTATATAATTTACCTTAGCGATTACTTAACAATCTAACTAGATAACCTTCAAGGTAGAATTATGGGAAGCAAGAAGTAGAAGGTAGTTTATCAACTAGGATGTTCCATACTATCCTTTACTCCGATGATTCCTTACTCTATGTGTATAAATTGACATAGAAACTTTACTTATTTAATGGCGAAGGTTTAATAAAACCGCTCTACTCATGCCTATCAATTAATGGATTAGGTTAAACTTCAAACTCAGATGAATCTCCTAAGGAGTGTAGGCGTTGAACCATCAATTAGGATCGCCAAACAGAGTTAATATATCATATTCATTTCTATTACACAATATAAAAAGTTCGTTCACGATAATGTAAGTATATATAAAAGGGATTATTTCGCATCAGAATAGTCATCCACATAAATAATAAATATAATAATACCGAGCTCTTGATATCAATTTCATAGTCCAGACAAGATGAAGATAGAAGGGGATTTTGAAGGTGATAAGGATGCAGTACCGGGAGTAGTTCAAGTCCAGCTAGCCCTGAGTGTGTATTGTCGGGACTACCTAAGTGTTGCTGGAACTCTTCCGTCCACGCTTCTAACACAAGAAACCATTGTTTAAACAGCACTTTGTTAGAATTAATGATTATGTTGAGTTGGAGATTGGTTTGAAGATTT
>JASDQU010100701.1:162169-185790 GCA_032191745.1 Picea mariana | reverse complement strand
ATAACAAAATCATTAGGAGTAGAGATGTCATATTCAATGAGAAGGTCATGTACAAAGATCAGTTGCAAGGAAAGAAACAGGAAAAAGAAAAACAAGAATACACAGTGCTTGATGAGATCACTGAAAAAGAAATTCCAAAGGAACCAGAAAATCAAAATGTACAACAACAGGAGCATCAGGTACCTCAAACACCTGCAAGTGTTGTTAGAAGATCTACTAGGTTAAGTGTACCCCCTGAACGATACTCTCCTTCATTGTATTATTTATTGTTGACTGATTCTGGTGAACTAGAATGTTATGAAGAGGCAATGCAGGTAGACACCAAAAAGAAGTGGGAGCAAGGCATGAAAGAGGAAATGGATTTCTTGGCAAATAACCAGACTTGGGACTTGGTTCAGTTGCCTGCGGGAAAAAGAGCATTGTAGAATAAATGGGTTTACAAGTTGAAGGAAGAAGATGGAGGAGAAAAGCGGTACAAGGCTAGACTTGTTGTAAAGGGGTTTGCACAAAAGAAAAGTATAGATTTTGATGAAATATTTTCTATTGTTGTTAAAATGACTTCAATTAGGACTATTTTAAGTCTTGTGGCAGTAGAAGATTTGCATCTTGAATAGTTAGGATGTAAAAATAGTTTTTCTCCATGGGGATTTGGAGGAAGAGATAAATATATGCAGCAGCCACAGGGGCATGAGGTCAAAGGGAAGGAGAATTTGGTAGGCAGGTTGAAGAAGAGCTTGTATGGCCTAAAGCAAGCTCCAAGGCAATGGTATTTGAAGTTTGACAGGTTTATGGCAGAACAGGGTTATAGTAGATGTCATTCTGATCACTGTGTTTATTTTAAAAAGCTAGAAAATGGAAGCTTTATTATCTTTCTATTGTATGTAGATGACATGCTTGTTGGAGGGTCTAATATGCAGGATATAAATGTGCTCAAGAAGAAATTAGCCAATTCATTTGCAATGAAGGATTTGGGTGCTGCAAAGAAAATCCTTGGCATGAGAATAACAAGAGACAGAAAAAATCACAAATTGACATTATCTCAAGGTGAGTACACAAAGAAGGTGTTGGAGAGGCTTAGAATGAAGAATGCAAAACCAGTTAGTACACCTTTGGCCAACCATTTCAAATTAACTAAGGAAATGTGTCCCAAGACACAGGAGGAGATAGAATACATGTCCAGGGTCCCTTATTCATCAACAGTTGGCAACTTGATGTATGCAATGGTTTGCACAAGACCAGATATTGCACATGCAGTGGGAGTTGTGAGTAGGTATATGAACAATCTAGGTAAAGAACATTGGGAGGTAGTAAAGTGGATTCTCAAGTATTTGAGAGGTACTACTACTCATGCATTATGTTTTGGAGGTTCAGACACTTTTCTACAGGGATATGTTGATTCAAATATGGCAGGTGATAAAGACAGTAGGAGGAGCACCACGGGGTATGTTTTTACTATAGATGGAACAACAGTAAGTTGGATTTCGAAACTACAAAAGGTTGTTGCACTTTCAACAACAGAGGTAGAGTATGTTGTTGCTACAGAGGCTAGTAAAGAGATGATTTGGTTACAGAGGTTTATGGAGGAATTGGGAAAGAAGCAGGAGAACAACAGGTTGTACTGTGACAGTCAGAGTGCCATTCACCTTGCAAAGAACTCAACCTTCCATTCGAATACTAAGCATATACAATTGAGGTACCACTTCATACGATCCATCTTGGAAGATGGACATTTGAAGTTGGAAAAGATACACACTAGCCAGAATCCTACAGACATGTTAACAAAGGGAGTAATCAGGGAGAAACTGAGTTCCTGCTCAGTTTCGGTTGGTCTTCAAGAATGAAGATGAAGATGAGAAATTTGCCAGGTCCAAGAAGGTTTAGAGTCCAGCATATATAGCAGCAGTGGAGTTGTTGAGATCAGTCTCCAAGTGGGAGATTATTGGTCGTGGAGCCTGATTATCTTCCTGATTCAAAGGTCTTTTACTTTCAGCTGTGTTTATACCCCACACTGGATGAACCACGTAAATCCGTGTCTCTCTTGTATTGTGTATCTTCTGTGCTTTGTTTCCGCATTTGTTTTATTTTATTGCTCTACAGTCCTATTTTTCTAACATGTCAACCTCTTATCAATCCCAATAGTGAGTAGCAGTTGTCCATTTCAATGAAATCCCACATAATACACACTCTAATTGAACAACAACTTTTTCTTTCTTGATATATTAGATCTAGAAAAACACTTACCAACCCTAAACCCATTTTCAAGTTCTGAATCGAAATCAAAATCCAACACAAATTCCTTTTTTTTTCTACCGATGATTTCCCACTCCGTAGCGGGTTTAATTTAGCATGATGTGACCTTAACCTATTGACATAATCAATTCCTAAAATTGAATCCTTCGATTTGTTACTTCTTAATTTTTTCAAACCATTTACTATGGTGATATCCACATTTGTCTCGACATCTTCATCAAATCAAGCCTGTTTTTTTTTTCAAATCCCTCCACTTTGCAACTTCAAGTTTTCTTCTTCATATGCATCTATTTGGGAATGTGGTTTTGTCTGTGAACCACACAAGTGCCTCCTTCTCCTACATACATATGAGCAGTTACTAATCATGGATGGTACCAAACATTGAGCTTTCTAATGATTCTTAACCATCTGGAATATCATTTTAATATATTATTCATAGACTCTACCTAATGGACCCTCTATTATTTATCCATGAACCATCCACCACACTTCTTTTATCTTCAAACAACTTATAGTTAAACCAAAAAGTACTCTAGTTTAATAATAAAAAGTTTACTATTAAACCAATTAACAAATAAACTAATATAAAAATTCATTATATAACATAACATTTAAAACTATCAAAATATCATAATAAATCAATTATTTTACTATTAAAACCAATTAACAAATAAACTAATATAAAAATGCATTATATGACATAACATTTACAACTATCAAAATAAATCAAATATCTTAAAATCCCATATCATTTCTAGTTCATAACATAAAATCTCCAAACAATGTACAATATCAAAATGCTAAGAATGCTAATGCTAAAATTGGTTAACCATATTCATATTGATAAAAAAAACTTGCAATATCAAAATATCATAATAAATCAATTATTTTAAAATCCATTTCTTGTCCATAACATAAAATCTCCAAACAATGCACAATGTCAAAATGCTAACTAACACTGCACATATCAGAATGCTAAAATTGATTAACCATGATTCATATTGATAAAAAGAATGCTAACCAACACTACACATATCAAAATGCTAAAATTGGTTAGCCATGATTCATATGGATAAAAAGAACTTGCAAGAATACCAATATAAAAATTCATACAAAGTATTTTATTGATTCATATTAATAACCATTAATAACCAGAACTTATTGATTCATATTAATAACCAAAAATACCCATATAAAAATTCATACAAATATAAAACTGTTGTTATTAATTGATTCATATTAACAACAATAACTTTCAAGAATACCAATATAAAAATTCATACAAATACAATAATATTTATTATTGAGTTTCCTGAAGGATAAATCGAGTCACATACCATTTCATCTACGGGCTTTTTCTTAAAGATTCTTTAGCCAGTATTTTTTACCAGATTAATAATATGATGACTGACTTTTTAATATCTCATCTTGGCTCTTACGTGCCGCTTTAAAGCCAACCCACCCATCGTCATCTTTTTGCTTACGTGCCGCTTTAAAGCCAACCCACCCATCGTCATTTTAGTAATCACTGTCATCACATATCACAATCTAGTTGGTTTAAAAATGCAGTAGTATAAACGTTTTATTTTTGGATTTTTTTGGTAAAAGTTTGGTGATCATCTGTATATCTGTATATTTGAGTGGCTAAGTTTGTATATTTGAGTGGCTAAGTTTGTATATCTGTATATTTTTATTTTTGGATTTTTTTGGTAAAAGTTTGGTGATCATCTGTATATCTGTATATTTGAGTGGCTAAGTTTGTATATCTGTATATTTGAGTGGCTAAGTTTGTATGATTTAAGTGTTTAAGAATTTTTTTTTTGTTGAATCTCTAATTTAGCGGATTTAAAAAAAAAACAAAAATAAAACGTTTAGCAAACGCATTAAAATGTTTACCAAACCCGTCATTAAAATTAAAATTAGCAAACGCCTTAAAATGGTCATTAAAATTAAAATTAGCAAAATTTGAGTAAACCCATAAAATCTTGATATGAGTCAACACACATAAAATCTTAAATCATTTCCAGTGTACCGGAAAGCCCATAATTCCTTGGGTAAAAAATCCCAAGATTGGATTTTTCCAATGACAGCTTTTTCCCATAAAGGAATACTCGTTCCAACCTTTCCTCATATGAAGATGAAAAACTGGAGATGGATTATTTAAGATTTTGGGATGGGTTTCAACCAAAAACAGCCTCCTCCTTAGGTGCTGTTTCTGGTATTCATGGTTAAGTTATTCAGAAATGCTTACCTGATCACTACTTTCTAATCTGGATTGTGCTAGAGATAAATTGTGGGAACTGTGAGTGCCTTTTGTTTGCTGTTCCAAGTGATTATAAGTATGCCTGGCAGTGGAACTAACACTTTCTCCAGCTGTGCATCTCTCTGAAACTTGAGTTGCTTCAGTTACACTGGCCCTGCAGGCATCCTCAGCATACGTAGCCTTTTCCCAATTGCATTGCCTTGGCTGGGTCTGATAGAAGATCTTGGATACTACGAGCTCCCCTTCCTTCTCTTCTTCCTGTGAACCCAAATGATATTGATGCATCACCCAATTTGTTTTCTCGGGTTTCTTGTGCTTCCCAAAGTTAGTGTACAGTACTAAGATTTTCTTGCAGCCTTTCTGCTTGCCATTAACCAACACAGGTCTCGTTTTGCCAGTCTTGTGCCATCTTGTTTCACCTTCAGTACTCTCATCACAGGCTGTTTGTATCTTTCTCCTTTTTCTGGTACCTGTTGTGTATGCTTTCGAAGGTCGATGGAAAAAATGCCTTATAAGGCCATCACGAGATATTCCTGTAACGAAAAGATAAACTCACAGTCTAAGCAGAAATACCATGCAATAACAATTGAACGAGAAGATAAACTGGCAGTCTAACCAGGAATAGCAGGGAATAATGTAGGTGTAGATAGTTGAACGTATAAGACTATCAAGCGGAATGCTTATTAAAAGGTTTTGATTGTACTTATTAGATTAAAAAAGAACAAGTTAGCTAGTCGATATCTTTGAGAACAATACACACCTGGCAGTTTTTCTGGATGGGTATAGCAGATCCCATCTTCCCCGCCAATTGTAGGAATGAACTCGTCAATTAAAGGATGAGCGGCGGAATTATCAAAGGCAACCTTTCCTTGAAGATGTTCTATCAGCTCCGGATCTGTAGGGTCAAATTTTACTCCATAAGGAAGCCCAGGCCAATCTTGAAGGGCCTGCAACAAACAAGCATCTCGTTATKAGTGCAATCATCTAAATTTGGGGAAACAATGCTTACTCTCCTCTATTATTTTGAACAGAGCTGAGATAGTTAGCTAGTGAGGCCTAAGGGGTTAGTTCAACCTGATTTCATCCATGTTGTTAAGTATTTAATTAGTTAGAATTTCTTTCAATTAATTGGGATTAGAGTCACTAATTTATTAGGAGTTTACATGGATTTGTGAGGCAATCTTTTGGTTTTTCCTGTTAAGTTTTGGGTGGAAAAAATAGTAACAGTTTCTCATGGAAAAGCACTAATTAAATTTTAATTAACAAAATTTTTGTTAAGAGTTTAAAAGTATGTCATCACCAATATGGAAAAGCATCTTTTGGATTTTGATTTTGAATTTTCCTCACAGTTTTTCATTAAAAAATGTGGAAAAGCATCCTTTGGATTTTATTGCTAATTTTTCTTTGGAAAAATGCTAACAGTTTTTCATGAAAAATGTAGAAAAATATCCTTTGGATTTTCCTGCTAAGTTTTTTGTGGAATTCTGTAGAAAAAATGCTAACAGTTTTTCATGAAAAAATGTGGAAAAGCATAATTTTGACTGTGAAAAAAATGGTCACAGTTTTTCATGGAAAAAAATGCTCATGCTCAGTTTGGAAAGAAAAAAAGCTCACAGTTTGGAAAAAAATGCAGCTAGCTGAAAAGGATCACAGTTTTTCATGGAAAAAAATGCAGCTAGCTCAAAAGGATCACAGTTTTTCATGGAAAAAAATGCAGCTAGCTGAAAAGGATATCTGAAAAGGTTATAATCCAAATGCAACTGTGACACAACAGTGAGCCAACCACAGGCCAGAGGTGGAGCATGAAAGTCCATTTTTTTAAAACCTACCACAGTGAGCCAACAACAGGGAAGAGGTGGAGCAAGCAAGTCTATTTTTTTAAAACCTACAACAGTGAGCCAACCTCAGGCATGAGGTGGAGCATGCAAGTGAGCCAACCACAGGCAAGAGGTGGAGCATGCAAGTCTATTTTTTTTTAACAGTGAGCCAACCTCAGGCATGAGGTGGAGCATGCAAGTCCAATTTATTTAAACCCAGGTTGTAATCCACCCTCCAATTTGCACCACAGCCAAAAGCTGAAGATAAGATATGGAAATCATAATTGTTTTTGCAATACATGGACATCCAGAGATCCATATATATATCTCCCTTCATCGAACTTGTTAGTGGGCGTCTTACAAAATTATGAGTTCACACATTCGGCCATGTCTAAATTGAAAAAATAACAGTTACTGTATACGCATACCTCCCGGCGTTCAATCTGGTGGCCACATGCAGGACATCGTTTAATTCGATACTCTTCAAGTTTGGCATCGATCAACTGAGAACTGCTCGTGGAGTTTCTAATCTTTCCCGCCATTAACATACCATTTTATGCTGCTGCTCGTCCCAAATACTGAATTCTGCATGAAGAAAATGCAAATCATGGACAATATACACAAAAAGCTCAAGGAGACAACAGGACCAACGATATTCTGCATGTTGAAAATGCAAAGAAAAAGCATTTATGCACTAAAAAAAAAGCTGCAAGGACAGAGGTAACTATAATAGAATAAACTACTGTGTTCAGTTATAGAAATCAAAAGCTTTCATTCCTAGAAAACTACGGAAAATCAGATCTTCCAACTGGAAAAAAAAAACGAACGAGAATCGTTGCCGGGTGAAAGACAAATGAATCTGATAAAGGATAAGTGAAAGAAGAAAAACCGAATAAAGTCCGAATGAGCAGATCTATTAAATATTTACAGAATATGGAAGCGCAGAAAAGCATCATATGCAAGAAGTTAAACATATTCTTCTTCCACCTGAAACAAAAAGATATAGCGAGAGGAAGCACCGAATGAAAAGAGAAGCAGGTTTACAGACTCCAAAGTCTCCATGTTGGTTCCCATAAAATCTAGAAAGTAGTCCACCGCCGTCTAATAATAGGTGGAGTGTGGGCGGGGCAAAGAGAGCGGTGCCGTGAAGCCCAAGATAAAATTATGCCACAACCAAAAAAAACAAGTTTTATTATGTAAAAGGAGAGGCTAAAACACTTGACACCAAATCATGCAAACAAATATTTTTATCTATAAAATAGGTTGTTGAATCATAATTTCAAATATAAATATTTAAATATTTAAAAAAAACTTGCATGTGGGTACGAAAAGGATGCAACTAGTGTCGTGAGATGTGAGTGTGTGCAATGGAAAATTGTTGAGAGGGCAACAAGTGTCGTGACATCTCAACTTGAGATAGGGAACGCTCAATGACGTGGTTTCCCAAGTCTGTGATGTATAAGTATAGAGTCTCTTCAAAGACACTTCATTCAACAACGATGGATCATAAAGAGTAGCGTTTTCGACATTTAATTCAACCGTAGCTATAGGTATTTGGTGTGATTTTTTTTCATTTTGATGTGATTTTTATTTTCAATTGTAAATTTCGATATTTTATTTTTATAAGAATGGGTTTGAAGTTTAAAAATATTTATTGTTGTTCGGAAGATATTAATTTTAATATAGGAGTCAAGTAAGGTTGGAAGATATTAACTCTAAATATTCATTGTTGTTCAGAAGATATTAATTTTAATATAGGAGTCAAGTAAGGTTGGAAGATATTAACTCTAATATAGGAGTCATCCTATTTTTTCTGGCATATACATTTATAAGTTAGAATATTGGTTGGAAGACTCTAGTTAGTATAGTTATCATCCTTCTTATTTATGCTAATTATATTATTCTTATGGAAAAGAATCCCTATAACCTCGATAAGTATCTAAGAATCCTTAAGGATTGTTACTCTAGTATGAGTATCACTGTGAACACTAACAAAATGAAGGTTATGATAATCAAATCCAACAACATCACCTATGACACTTTTCTTTATGGCTTGGAGGAAGTGCCTTCATACAAATATATTGGAATCTATATTCATCACAAGTGCAATTGGAACTATAGTGTTGAGAAAATGATAAATGGAGGGTGGAAAACTTATTAAGGACTTGAAAACAAGTCTTAATTAGAAGACCTCTGGCTATGGGATAAGAAAAAAATCCTCTTTGATACTCGCATTGATCTTGTTATCTTATATGGATGTGAAGTTTGGGGATGCAATGTCTCTAGAGAATCGTGGAGAAAGATACATCAGAGCCAAAATAAATTATGACTTATAATCTCAAAATTAAAGGCAATATAACCTATCTTATCCTCCTCATAGAATTATGACTTATAATCTCAAAATTAAAGGCAATATAACCTATCTTATCCTCCTAGTAGAAGCAGGTATTTTCCCCATTGAGGGCACAACCATGATTAGGTACTTATTGTAGTAATAAGAACAAGATAAACACCCAAAAATTACTTCAAACTCTAGCCAAAACCATTAGTGGCTTAACCAAGGGTGGCATCAAGATGCCAAGTCTTGGCTAAATCATTGGCAAATATAAGAAGATGTCATTTTGCAAAATATTGATAATATTAAAAATATTATTACATCTAAATTTAACCATAATATATGGTGTAATAAATAATTAGAAGGTAAAATGAAGCTAATATACTACAAGGAGGTGGTCACCCCTAATTTAGAAGACCAAAAGTATCTCTCAATCCTAACTAGTGAAAATAATAAAATCACCATTGCTAAAATGTGAACCAACTCCTACAAGCTACATAGTGAAACTGGGCATTGGTCAATTCCCAAAACACCCTGGGACACAAGAATCTATCATCTTTGTAACATTAAGAGGGTTGAAGATGAAAAACACTTTCTCTACCCAAATTAGATCACAATTTCAAAATATCTATCACAATAGTGACCTTCCTAACCTCTTAAGTTAAGAAAACTATGATGATCCTCGAATGCTTCGCTGAATGTTTTTTGAGTAGAAAAATAAGATTCTAAAGAAATATAAGCAATCTCTTAGCTTTCTTAAAGTTCAATAAATCAAATCTAATTTCAATGGAGGTTAATCATCATCATCATTATATTTTTTTAATAAGATTCATATCATCATTTATCAATCAAATAATTTATAAAAAATAAATAATAATAATATAATTTATAAAAAATAAAGAATAATAATATAATTTATAAAAATAAATAATAATAATATCTACATATGAGACCCCCTGTTCAAATCCAGAGGGTAGGGTATGTATACCTTCGTAAACTTTACTAGTCAAATCACTAGGTGGAGAGGAATCCCTTGTCCCACAAACAAGAGGGTCTCATACACCAATTTGATGTGCTGGCTTGGTTGTGACCTTAAAAATAGATTATTATTATTATTATTATTATTATTATTATTTTAACACATAAAAATATTTTAACTTGAAAAAATACTAGAGAAAGTATTATATTCTTAATAATATAAATCTTTCAAAAACAATTGCTTTCCTAAAAAAAAATTTGATCTTCTCTTCTTTTCATAAAAATTAATTTAAATCTTTTCAATTCGTTACAAACAATGATAGGTTGCTTATTCGTCAACCAAAACTCAACAACACATTTGGTCATTAATACTACCATCATTACTTTGAACCAAATTGTAAAATGATTGGCATAATTGAAATTCAATGTCGTTATGAAGTAAACTTTATTCTTGATAATAAGGAGATAATTTAGATCGTGGACCATGACGAGAAGCACTAATCACAATCATAATCTTAAAGTACAATTGAAAAAATCAATATGATGAGTAATTATGAGGGTGCGGGATTATTCATCAATGATTATGGGGTTATTAAGATGTGCTCGAACTCTTGCACTCCAAGAAAGGTGGAAGGTGTGGAATAATAATCCACACTTCCTATGTTACTTGTCAAACATGATTTTGTACCAAAAAAATTCTTCATATGTTTTTGTATTACAATATTTTATAGGACTTATTTTGGCTATTCGAGAATGCAAATTTCAAATTTTTATTTTGTTTGAATTTAATAAAACTAATTATAGGATTTAGTTTCATGTTATTCCAATTGGAAAATACACAATGAAACTATTTATTGGACTTAACTTCATGTTATTTCAGTGATAAATTATCTATGTATGTATTTTTGAATTTTATGTAATTATGTATTTCAATAGTTCATTTGGAGATTCATGTTTCATGGAGGATACAAACTTTTTTACAATCCCCCTTTATAATATTACTCCATAGGTATGACTCTTTCCAATCTCCCTTTATATAGTATGAGGGAATGGGTTTTTTCACACTATAAATTATTTCATATCCCATAAAAATAATCCTTACTTACAAGGGAATATAGTTTTTAGTTAAGAGTTACTAGTTTTTCTAAAATTTACTAAAGTTGTGTAGAAATGGTTTATGAATCTAATTTATTTGAAAAAGAAAATATATTTTTTCAAATTTTTAATTTCATTATGTGTTTTTTTTATACTAAAAAATAACAATGTGACTAAGTTAGCATAGTGTATGGTGATATTTGGCAGAGTAAATAAATCATTTAAAAATAAGAAAAGTTATAAAAATTAAGATAACAATGTGATTGTAACACCTTGTTTCCTCTAGTTTGTAAATATAACTATATTATCCAAGAAACTATGGAAAACTCAAAGGTGTGAATGTTTGATTTGATCGACCTTTGTATAAAAGGTCAATGAATGTAAATACTCTTATTTTAATAGAAATTGGATACGTGTTGCATGAGTGTTGGAAAGGGGATGTGCTAAGAGAGACCACGAATGCTATGAAAAGATGGTGGAGGGGATCAGGAATGGTTGTGTTAACCTCCACCGAACTAGTACTTTGCTAGATTTAATTGTTCAGGATCAGAACAATCCTCTGACCCAAGAATGAATTATAGTCAGGCTGGTAGGTGGGAAGACCTCCTCAAGAGTTAATGAGGGGATGGGGAAAACCGCCCATCTGTAAGGCTTCCAGACCTGACTAGGGACTGGGGATTCGGGCCACACACAATCTTGCTGGGAAAGGAAAGAAAGGAAAGTGTGAGGGGGTCTTGTGTCAGTCATACCTATCTATTGTGGTTCACCCTAGCCATAGAGATATTTCCCTCGTAACACCAACACTACTATTATATAGAGACTCATATGTGGTCTAGTTTGAGGGTTGTTTCCCCCTTCTTCTTTCTACCAATATTAGGTTCAAATGCTACAATCTCTCCACCTTCTAGCAAATTCTTCAGTCAAGTGAGTATCCATTTTTTTTGTCCCACCAAGGTAGGACTTGATCTACTCTTATACCTATATGATACATAAATGATAGGTCGATAGCCTATCCATTTCACCAACACATATCCTCTACAAAATTAATAAATTCAACTTCTATCTATGGAATTGATTTTAGACTAAGAATATACAATGCACATAAATTCCTTTAGCCATCATGTGTCTATATTGACTATTTATTTTATGTATTTCCTTTCTTGAACCAATGTCCAAGGGATGAGATATTCTTGCTCTAGTTCACCAATTGTTGATATAGGTTATTTCATACCACAACATGACCAAAACTCATGTTCTTATTGCTCAAAAGAATTTATTGCTCAAAAGAATGATCAATTTTGTCATGAATCAATTAGACAACAATCATCTCAATGGAAATTATCTTGAAGGAAATGATTCACTCTATTTAAAAAAAAATGAAAACAACAAAACTATCTCCATGAGAATATTCTCTTTCTTCAAATTGTGTATTTTTCAAAGCTATTCATGGATTTAGTATGATCCAACATTCTTTACCATTGTGTTAGCCACAAGACATCAATTGTTCTAGGCTCTCATAAATGGATCATAAATGCTTCTTGAATGTCAACATTTCCCATCAATAATATATGTGAATGCTCAAACACACAGTCAACAATTTAAATGATCATTAAAGAGGAAATGGAAAGTGTGTAAATTCCCATACAATGCTTCCCAACATTCATTTACCTAGGTATTCATCTTAAAATATATAAACTTTCTTTTTTTCATGCAATGTTCAATCATTCTTGTGTGCTAGATATCGAGTACCCATTTACCCTGCAAATATGATTACACAAAACCCTCATAAAAATGAGCACTTGAAACCATGGATGGGACTAGGAAACAATAAAAAATCAAAGAGACCAACTTTAAATGAACATAATAAAATATTTAGAATCGAACTTGACTTGATTAGTTCATGTTATTTTATTTTTTAATAACTTGTTTTATGATTTATATTGGATTGAGAACAAAAAGGGTATGCAATATTGCTAAATTAATGAAAAAAAATATTAAAATAAATTTATTATGCTAAAAACCAAATTTGATTAATGAATAAAGAAGTGAAACACACATACATATGTTGGTTATAATGGTGATAATTTATTTATGAGAAGAGATTCAACAACTACACTCATTTTTCAAAATCTCGTAACAAAAGGTTGTAGCTACATACTATAATTATAATGGAAAACAAATCTAAGAAGAAAATTATATTGGGGACTAGGTGTAACACTGAAATGGCTTTAAAAAATCCGTAGAATTAACAAAGAGAAATAAATTCAAAGAAGGTTGGTGGTGTCTAAATGCACC
Source organism: Picea mariana (assembly GCA_032191745.1). Taxonomy (NCBI): domain Eukaryota; kingdom Viridiplantae; phylum Streptophyta; class Pinopsida; order Pinales; family Pinaceae; genus Picea; species Picea mariana. Next base: position 172,757 of record JASDQU010100701.1, on the reverse strand, counting down.
ACTACAATACTTAAGCACAATGCATTGTGATCATAACATCACAATGCATCATTGAACACACTTCACCACATTAGATCAACCCATAGGGTCCTTTATTTATAGTTTCTCGATCAAACTGATTTCCTTGAAATTGGGAAGATCTTGTCCACATAAATTCGTCGGTGGTTGGAAAAAATCTTAGAAAATATACACTATTGCATTAACTAGTTGACTTACCAAGTCAACTCGACCATCTAGTCTCCCAACACATAGTGGACTAATCGGTTGGTAGATTTACCGACCTATTGTCTTCGATCACTAGTTAATTATATGGTCGACCACCTGACCGACTGTCTCCAACTTCTAGTCAACTAATTGACTGATAGTCTCCAAAAACAGTGGGATGAACCATCGGAACCTGAGGTTCCAAACCCCCCCCATCAACACATGGTTCTTGATATTCACGAGGTGGAATTGCGTCAGTAGGAAACTCCCCCATAATTTCATCTTCTTGAATCCAAAGAATATTACATAGTTGAACAAACTTAGCTTCAGACAAGGGTTTTGTAAATATATCAAAAATATGATCATCTATTTCATAGTAAACAAGAGTGACAACCTTTTCTTAAACCAACTGTCTCAAGTAGTGAACATCTGTTTCGACATGCTTCATTTTACTATGTGTAAAAGGATTATCAACAACCTGAATTGCACTCTTATTATCACATTGAATCATAGTCAAGGCCTGAACAAGAAACCTAATTCCACCCAAGATCTAGCGAATCCAAACTTCCTTTGTACCTTCATTGACAACATCACAATACTCATCTTCTATAGTCAACATGGAGATGAAATTTTGTTTCTTTCATGACCAAAACTAGCGGTCCAGTGATGAAGAGAAACATATAGCTAGAGGTGGACTTTTGATCATCATTATGGCCTACCAAGTCGGAGTTGGTGAAACCGACTAACGAGTTTGAAATTAGACAATTATTGATATCAAGATGAGAGGTACCCTTGAGATAACCAACAATTATTTTGATATCTTTCCAGTGACTTTCTTGAGGATATTGCATAAACTAATTAACCACACTAACAACAAAAGAGATGACAAGTCCACTATGAGTGAGATAAATAAGTCTATCGATAAATTGTTGATAAAGAGTGGTGTCGGCTTTGGGATTCAAACAACCTTTACTTAGCTTAACTATAGACTGAAAATAAGTAGCACACATACTACAATCATCCATCTTAAAATGATGAACTAGATCCATTACATATTTATACTAAGAGAGAAACAAATCATCAAATAGAGGTAAAACTTGAAGACTGAAAAAATAATGTAGAAGACCAAGATTTGCTTCTTCAATTTAAGAATGAGATCAATATTATTTCCAATTATGACCAAGTCGTCAACATATATAGTAACAATTAATGTATTACAATGAGTATTTAATACATAAATACTGTGATTAGATTCACAATGTTTGAAGCCAATATGCAGAAAGAAATAGTTGATATAAGAATACCATGCCCTAGGAGACTATTTCAAACCATAAAGAGACTTTTGTAGTCGAAAAACAAGATTGGAACTTTTCACAAAACCAAAAGGTTGTTCCGTGAAAGTTTCTTCATATAAGTTTCCATGAAGGAAGGCAATTTTTACATCCATCTAATTTATTTTCCAGCCAAAGAGAGCAACAAGGGGAATAATTAAACAATTAGAATTCATATTTGCAATAGGATAAAAGGTCTCAATGTAGTCGATGCCTTCGTGTTAAATCATTTCGCAACCAAGTGAGATTTATGACACTCAACAACACCTTCAGAGGTAAATTTGGTCTTATAGACCCATCTAGATTTCACAATGTTCTTCCCTTGAGGTCGATGAACTAAATCCCAAGTATGATTCTTCAAAATAGAACTTATCTATTCTTTCATAGCTTGTTCCCATTCAAGATGTCCTTGTGCACCTAAGTAAGAGACAAGATCACAAGTCTCAAGAACATGATCCATCAAAGCAACATTGTCCTACTACTTGTGAATGCAAGTCCATTGACCTCGAGAGACATCATCAACATTAGGTCCAACATATTCAACTTTTTTAGTAGCCCATTTAGGTAGGTAGGAAAAAGGTGAACTGATATCCACTGTAGTATTTCAATCAATAGAAGGAATGGTTTCAATCAAATGAAATGGAGTCCCAGTCGAAAAATAGATCAATTATTTGATTTACTTGGAAACAAAAATTGATGACCTAGTCAAAATAGGAATAGATTTTTTCTGTCTGGTTGAAATGATGAAAAAATGAAAAGGTGAACCATTGTCACAAACAACCTCAAATGAATCATCCTATAATAAACTAGAGGAAGTTTTTAAAAACTTAATTCTTGAAGACTTCTCATCAAAAAACATTTTTTTTTTATAATGATTTGTCGTTTGACAGGGTCAAACAGTCTATAGGCTTTGGATTCTTCTAAGTATCCCATCATGATGCAATCATGACTCTTTGCATCCAATTTCTTCCTACAATCATATATAATATGATCCCAAGCAACACAGTCGAAGACTCTGAGGTGACCGACTAAGGGATTCTTTCGACAACATTTCTTGACTAGAGTCACATAAATTATAAATCTAGTTGGAATATGATTCAGGAGATAGTTGGCATAGTAAAAAAATTTAACCCCAAAACAAGTTGATAAATATTTGGCCTGCAAAAGACAACAAGCCATTTTGACCAATTTCTAGTTCTTTATTTCTGTTACACCATTCTATTAAGGAGTATGAGGGACAACCCTCTACCAGAGAATACCATATCAAGCAAGGTATTCTTCAAATTGTTGATTCAGATACTCTCCACCATTATCATATCTCATACAGTTGATAGGTCAATTGCATTGCTTCTCAATCAATGCCCTAAATTCCTTGAGTTTTTCAAAGACATGACTCTTATTTTTCAAGAAATAGACCCAAGTAAATATAGAGAGATCATCAATAAAGGTCAAAATATAATTTGCACCTTCTAAGTAAGGTTAATTGATACACCAAAGGTATTTGGAAATAAGATCTAGTTGATTATGTGCTCGCCACACTTTTCCAGAGTATAAAGGGGTCTGATGATGCTTTCACAACACACATCCTCTACAAACTCCATTCTATGGAAGAACTATTGGAAGACCAAAAACCATATTCTATGTAATCATTGACTTCAAACTTAAAATCTTTAGGTGTCCAAGTTGTTCATGCCAATTTTTTCTTTGTTCTTCATTGTGAGAAACAATAGATGACGGTCCAGGATCAGGTCAAAGGAGGTCAAAGAACTTGTACTTTCCATCCTTTGAGTTGAGAAAACCTTTAGTGGCAATCGATCTATCATTCTTCAAATATCTAATGAAAAACCAAACTGGTTAGAAATCAACAATCTTACCTTTCTGTGTCAGTTGAGAAACCAACATCAAATTTGTACTCAAGTTTGACACATGATAGACGTAAAAGTTTTTACCATGTTGACAAGGAACATCACCATGACCAATAATTTTGAGAGCTAAATCATTAGTAACATAGATCTATCACTCGATAACTTTATCTAGGTAGGAGAACAAAGAAGCATCTTTGGCCATATGATTAGTACATCTAGAATCGACTACCCACTCATGTTGCGAGGCATGAGTACAAAACACTTGAGAATTTATGACTTAGAAGGTAAAATTTTCGATCAATCGACAAGTGCCTAACATGTCTCCTTCGAGTTTCTTAACCTTTTCCTCTAAGTCATCCCTCTTCTTCCAATAGGTTTTCTCCACATGTCCAATATTTCCACAATATAAACATTTTTTATTCTTTCGATTCTTCCAGGTGGAATTCAATTCTTTAGTCTTATATTTAGTTTTTTGGTTGAGGCATTCTTGTCTGTGTATAAGAGCATCAAAACATTCTCTTTCCTTGTAATTCATATTTCCTTTTCCCTTAAGAAAGTGAGCTTGATGTTTACCACCATGCTTCCCTTCATAAAGTAGCATGTGTTGATAATTAATCAATAAGCCACAGAAAGTATCAAAGGTATAATCCTTATTATTATTTTTTTTTTTTCCAATTGCTCCAGAACATGGATCAAAACACATCGAAGGGTGTTCTTAGATTCATCAAGACTAGCTCGATGAGTTGCACATATTTATTTTGAAAATTCTTCCCACATTTGTCCAATTTCAACTGCAACTATTTAACATGCACCAAATATCCCTTAATATTTTCAAAGGAATGTGGATCAAGAGAGATCAACTCTTTCTCCAATTGCATAACTTGACTTTCATCGAATTTTTCGAACAAAGACTTCAACTTCTTTCGGAATTCATGAGGACAGTTGATCCCTCTCAAATGAAATTGAATATCCCGAGAAATATAGGTTTTGATGACCCCAATAGCCTCATCTCTCTTTTTGTCGATGACAATATTCACTTGGTCATCCTTCAAATCTAGAATCATGGCATTCGTATACTGCCCGAGCCATTTTATCTTTAACAAAGTCTTCATATCTAGTGCCCAAACAACATAATTGAGTCCATCCAAAATAACATGATCAATATTGGAATCCATATTTGATATATAACATATATATCCAAACAATTTATAGTCAACAAATCACTATCTCATATTCAATAACTATAATATTTGAATCAACAAGATTTGTAGACGACGAGAGAGGTCAAAACCAATTGCTTCGATACCATGTTGGCGATTAGGTGTAACACTAAAAGGACTAATAACATAATCTACATAATAAATGAAGACAAATAAACTTAAAAGAAGATCGAGGGTATCTAAAGACATCGTTACATCACTTAAGCACAATGCATTGTGATCAGAACATCACAATGCACCTTTGAACACACTTCACCACATTAGATTGACCCATAGGGTCTTTTATTGATAATTTATGGATATAACTAATTTCCTTGAAATTGTAAATATCTTGTCCACTTAAAACCATCGGTGGTTGGAATGGATGCCAACAAATTTGCATTTTTCTTTGGCTAGTCGACCCGACCATCCAGTCATCCAACACGTAGTCAACTTCTTGGTGGTTGATCTACCGAACAACTGTCTTTGATAACTAGTCGATTATTCGACCGACTATTCAGTCAACCACCCAACTAACTGTCTCTAGCTACTAGTCAACTAACTAATCCAATATCTTCAAAAAGAGTGGATGAACAATAAAAAAAATAAGGTTCCAACAAATTAAACCCTAAAATGCAAGAACCCTAACCCTAAAAATATTTGAGATGAGTGGGAATCTTGAGCTAGATGAATATAATTTATTTGAGATAAAAAGGAGCCTTTCCTAAGATCCTAGATTTTCTCTCAGTGTTCCATTTTGAGTATTATTTAAATTTTTTGAAAGAGCATTAGAAAAATGAGTTGGCTCCCTTAGCATTGGGCGTAATTTCCCCCCAAAAAGCACGAGAAATCCCCAAAAAACACATCAAGAAAAAATGACTTGAACACTACTAATATCAAGACCATTTTTTAGATGGACCTAGATGGTCATTTGGATCAATCCTTCCTACCGAGTAACAATTGTCCCCATTGTGTGAAGTTATTATATCAAATGGTCCCTACAAAGAAATTGTCTTTCTTTGAAAATGTGATAAAGTTGGATGTCCTATTAGTATGTGCTCTTCATTTTGGTATCCATGATCCTATCCACTGTAGATTTCTCAATGCAACCAAAATTTTTGAGCTATGTATTGTCCAATTTATTTTCCACCTTTGAGGTATCCAATAGAGGTGGAAAGTATGGATGAAGAAAATATACATCAAATATAGGATGTAAACAAAGGGAGGGTGGAAGATTCAATTCAAAAGCATTCTTACTCGCAGCCTTGGCTAGGATGTAAGGATGGTAACATAGTGATCTAAAATTTTTGTGGGAGTTTAGGAGTCACTCTTTCTACAATTACAACCATGCCTTATAACCAACTTAAAAATTGTGTGGCGCCCATTATTGAACATGTCACTTCTTTTACTTGGAATTTTCCTTTTTTAACAATATCATAAACTTCTTGTTAGATGTGAAGGATCTTTTAAAAACAATCTCTACTTTGTCTACCTCATTTTGAGAATGGGAGTTATCTTATTATGTTGATACAATGGGTAAAGCTCCATCAATTGGGGATTATTTATTTTTCATCACCGCCATCATCTTCTCCATAATGAAATGTCGAACTACATAAATATAATGTTCTTCTCAAATATTCATCTTCTCAAACTTGCCTTAGGGAACAATATGATGGCCTAGATTTCACAAAAAATCATCCTAGAGGTGAGAGTCTAGAAATTATTTATGCACGACCATTTATGGCATGTATAAATAAAGTCATGATCAATATCATAGATCTGTGGAAATTTGGATTCTAATGTATACAAGGATTTAGGACTACGGTGAATGCCACAACTAGAGGTCAACTAAGGTAATATGTGAGATGATCAATGCTTCACTTCTTATATTTGATGTTCGGGTGGGATTATTGAAGGTATGTGGATCACTTATGACGGTAGTCATTTTGTAACTTTCTCTACATCCACATAAATTGTAGAGGCTTTTGATTAGTGTGGATGGCCTTTTTCTTTCCCTTAATATAATTCTTACATTGTCGATAGGCCTGGAGAATAGAGTATATCTCTTCGTAATAGGTGGGGTATTTGTGAAGCACATTAGAGAGTGTCTCACTATGATAGGCCACTAGATGACCGTGGTGCGAGGACTACATCAATGTCACAATATGACGTTTCTAATGGTTGTTACATATCTAGAGGAAACTAAGCAGACCAAATCGAATTCCTTCCACCCATAAACACATGGACAAATGAAATTGTTCAATAGGATGATTGTCCATATCCTACACATGTACAACTCCAAGAATCCACTTACATGGGATGGAAGTCTTCCATATATTCAACATATATACAAAATATCCCTCCACAACTCTATTGGCCACAACCCTTTTCAAGTGTGTTTGGGGTTCCATCCATTGGCCCCCGTTGATGTATCTCTGCCCATTTCATCTTCACAAGAAGAGTCTTCCCATGATTAGACCGAGGTAGAGAGAGAAACCAAATTTGTTTAATATATCCAACACATTCAACAATAGGTTCATGATTATAAATCCAATTCCATGTACAAACAATGACATGAAGAACATTAGGTTCCATAGAGGTTTTAGGTTGGTTATAAGGTGTGGTTGCATTTGAAGAAAGAACACCTCACAGGCCCCAACAAGAATATCATACCACTACAGTACATGACTTACACCATCATGAAGGTTTTGGGTGAGAATTATTTTGAATTGACTATTCGCCCTTTCCTTTGCTTGCACCCAGTGTTTAATGTGAAGCTACTTTGACCATATTTTCCACCTCTATTGGATACCTCAGAGGCCGTTGATAATTTGTCCCCTACATAAATCAATCCTGAATACATTAGAAAATATACAATGGATCAAATTATGGACACCAATATGAAGGGAACCCTCCAAAAGAACATACAACTCTATTGGGTTGTTAAAGGAGGACAACTTTTTCACCAAGGTAAGTGGCTCACCAAGAGTCAAATTCAACAAAAGTTTCCCCATATAATTAGGGAACTTGACACAATGGGGACCATTGCTTCCTAACAAGGGAGGAATGATCTAGGTGGACATAAGTGGATTCCCACCACTTCCATTGACACAACACAATTCTCAATCTTGACAGTTTTGTTATCTACATTTTTTCAAGTCCTAAACTTCAGGGGCCATTTTGAGGCCTTAAATGATCTTTTTTGGTCATTTGGGACTGGGTGCCTGGGGTGGCCATGGACTTTCTAGGATTTCCAACAATCATAATTCTTAATTAGATATTTTCAATGAGCTACTATGCAACCCAAATGGAGATTGTATGCAAAATTTGCACCCTCGGAAAGTTGACGTTTCAACTAGCCACCTCAAGGCCCGCAATCTTTTTGGTGCTTTGTCTCCTAGGGTTTGGGTTTTGGATATTTAGTGTTTTCCCCCCTTATGTTTTATTACTTTACGTTAAAAGGCCATGTTCGACCTCTTGTAATGGCTTCTTGTGAATGAGTGTAACCAAAACCTCTTGCTTCGAAGATAAGCTACCACAATTCCAGCTAGCTTGTATCACTTTGCATTTTACAGTCTTTTCCTATTACATTCATTAATAAGACTTGGGTTTCACTGTATTACCATGCTCTCTACAATATTATTGTGTGTGTGTTTCCATTCATATTACTATCTTTCATTTTGTTCTCTATACAGTCCATATCAACACCAAAGTATGGCCTTTAAACTTCAACTGGGAAAATGCAATCTTCTATTTTCTTGTGACTTCATGTGTGTTAAATTACACCTCCATTTGTTGGAACCAATGATTAAATTTGATGACATCAAATTCTTCTAGATATTATTTGATGTCCACCTTTGCCTATATGTGGAAAGGTAAATGATTTTTTCTATGGCTTCATTCTCCCATCTTTATCTTAGTGCTAATCTTTGACTTTGGTTCCTTTTTGTTTTTCTTGGAATCCAACTCCTCATTTTTGTTTATATCAACTCATTTATGTTCATGTTTTTGTTTATTCTACTCATAGAACCATTCAATTAATAGGCTTGTAATCTATGCTACTTGTTTCTCCAAGTGAATTATCGGCAACTCAATACTACTACTATCTAGAGACTCATCCATGGTCTAGTTTGAGGGTTGTTTCCCCCTTCTTCTTCTACCAATCTTTTGGTCGAATGCTACCATCTCTCCACCTTCTAGCAACTTCTTTATATGACTAAGTATCCATTGTTTTCTTCCGACCAAGGTATCTACTCTGATACCAATATGATCTGTAAATGGTAGGTCATTAGCCTCTCCATTTCACCAACACAAATATTCTACAAAATTAATAAATTCAATCGATGTCCATGCAATTGCTTTTAGACGGAGAATATACATTGCACATAAATTCATTTAACCAACAAGTGTCTACATTATTGCTATGATATCGAATGTTTACTTTATGGATTTCGTTCCTCGAACCAATATCCAATTGGATGACATCTTACTCTCGTTCACACACTATTAATATAATTTGTTTCATGCCACAACATGCCCAACACTCAGGTTCTCATTGCTCAAAATAATGGTCAGTTTTTTCATGAATCAATTGAACAACAATCATCTCAATGGGCACTCTCTTGAAGGAAATGATTCCCTCTATATCTATTTTTTAAAATTTGAAACAACAAAATAATCTGCATGAGAATATTCTCTTGCTTTAAATTGCGTATTTGTCAAAGATGTTCATGGATTCCCTACGACCCAAAATGATTTACCATCGTGTTATCCATAAGACATCAATTGTTCTAGGCTCTCATAAAGGGATCACAAATTCTTCGTGAATGCCAACGTTTTCCCACAATAATATATGTGAACGCTCAAACACATAGTTAACAATTAAATGGTCATTACAGAGGGAATGGACACTGTAAATTCCAATGCAACGCTTCCCAACATTCAATCGAGAAACTCAAAATCAAAAACATATTTTCCCCCAGCGTCTAAGTCAACAATCAATTGTTAAATGCTTATGGAGGGAAAATACAAGGTAATTACATAACGAATAAATAAACAATGGATTTCTAATTACAATGGATTTCTAATTACAAGTTTAGATAGAAAATTGAAACAAGGTATCTCAATTTTTTAACGGGAAGGTATCTCAATTTTTTTAACGGGAATTGAATAGGAAATTTAAATTAAACGGCGCAACTGAATAAGAAATTTAAATTAAACGGCTACACCAGAGGAAAAACAACTTCTAACCGAACAAGAAATTTAAATTAAACGGCTGCACCAGACGAAAAACAACTTCCATAGGAAATCTAAGTTCTCTATCATATAAAACATAGAGAAGCTTGTACATTATGGCAGTGTAGATGTCATATATTATAATATGTGTCCTAGAAGTAAGATACATTTAAAGAATTTTAATGGGTTTGTTAGAATTAATGATTATGTTGAGTTGGAGATTGGTTTGAAGATTTGTAGGAGGATGTTGAGATATTCTCTCAACCTATCCCTCCAGGAGTGGAGTTAGTTGGATCTGAATCCAGCTATAGATGTAGCTATGTATGTGTGTAACAAGATGTAATACAATTCATTATTTGTGTGTTATTACTGTGCCTCTGCTCTCATGAATTCTGTCATGGTATCAGAGCCTCTACTGGCTTAAATCCCTCACGGGATGGCCAGGAAGATGCGAGAGCAATGATTGTCAAACCACTGCTGTAGATTGTAGGTTATAGTGTGAGAGTAGATTAGTTTTTTCGTGTGTTTTCTGAGTTTGTGTGTTTTGTGTGAAGTTCCCTGAGATATCTTAATCGCTTCCATTGCCTATAGTTCGAATTGTCTGCAGAGAAAGAAGAAGATCACTGATCCACAGATCTGTGTGTCTCAGCTCCTGAATAGAAGTGAAACATCACCGCATACTAGCTGGTGACCCTCTGCAACTTGGATATCAGTACGCATGATGTGTTAGTAACAGAAAATTCCAATTCGGTTG